>JAANYP010009511.1:0-14521 GCA_020465985.1 Centrapalus pauciflorus | reverse complement strand
GAGGCCACTTAATTTCTAACTGAGAGAAGAAGAAGAAGAAGAAATTCCTGAGGCTGCCTGTCACTACAGCAGCCTAAAGGACAAGAAAAAGCAGCCATTGATCCAACAACAGCAAAAAGCAGCTGATCTTAAGTCTTCACAAAGCAGGGCTAAAGAGATGGGTCTTCCTATGCACAAGTACTTTGAGTTATTAGAGAAGAACAGCTTCAAGCTCTGGAGGAATTGAGAAGAAGAAGAATCTGTAAAGCTGCTAATCTCTTTTGCACTCCAGAAGCAAAGAAAATTAAAATGTCTACCTTGGAGGTCAAAGAATTAATGGAAGCTGCTCGAGTATCAGCAGGAGAAAAGGAGAGGAGAGAAAAAACAATGTGCTCCAGGTCTCGTGACCAAGACTCAAGTACCTCTGCCAGAGAGCCATAATTTCCACTTTGACAATCTGGCTGAAAGAAATTTCATGTGTGTGCTACTAAGAAGGCATTGCAAGGAACGATTGTCAAAGCCTGTTCCTTTCAAGAAAGGCACACAGTGAAAGCTTCAGATCACCAGGGATGGGTGTACGGGTGGCCGCTAACAGCCCAGAATGGATCCTTACGATCACACTGATGTTGCACAGATGGGATACAGGGAATGGTGGAACTTGCAGTATGCCCTAAGACCAGTCTAAGTCAGAAACGGCTAAACTATCAGGGCATATATCAAGAAGCTGATGGAGAGAGTAAAGTAGCTGGGCTGATTCAAAGAAGTAAAAGATGGGGATGATCTCTGTGACATACACCAAAATAAAGGCGAAGAGACAAAGAAGATACAAAATGGAGCTACCCTTACCTGATCGAACAGGGCGACTATGCCATTGAAATAAAAGGAGTTGATCATAGTCCTGCCTTAAGGAAAGAGTTTGAGGATGGCAAGATATTGAAGAACCTGAGCTGGGGCATTTTTTGTAGATCCCCTAACTCAGAAGAAGTGCTTCCAAAGAGCCTCAGCAGCTGTACAAAGTTGACTGAGACAACTTGCCGCCTTCAGACTTGCAGTTTCTTTCAGGCAGTCTAGCAAATGGAGAGCAGCAATCTGGGATCAGCTCAGAGGCTTCTATGAAAGAGAGGAGAGCTCAATGATCCCAAGTTCATGATTATCAGAAGTGAAATTGAGGAACTTGAGATACAAGGGAGAACTGGAAAAGGATGTTCAGGATCCTTCTCCATTGATATGAAGTCCATCTACCATCTGGGTAGGGTGAAGAATGGAAGCTGTCCATCAGTTGGACAGGCTTGCCATTATCTGCTCCCAACCAAAACAGTCCAAACATCTTGTACATTATGTACATCCTGTACTTAGTTGTACTTATACATAAGTTGTAATTTTTGCTTTTACATTGTTGTTAAAATACATATGTACATTAGTTGTACTCTTGTAAGAACATGTGTTGTTCTAGTGTAGTCAAGAATCAGTGTATATATAAACTGATTTCTTTACTTTACTGTAATGTTGTAATTTTATTCAGCAAATGTACTAGTAAAAATATATAGTGATTTTTGATAAGACCAGCTTGGACTGTTAGGGGGAGATTGTTAGGCACAAAAAGCCTCAGTCAAACCTGTACATCTGAGGGGGAGATTTATAATCAAACCTGTTGATGCATTTGAAGGTGAATTTAGGCCTGTTATTGCCTTATTGAAACCTCAGAAAATGATTTGCAATACAGTCTAAAGGTGTTCTATATGTTGCATGTGTTGCAACTAAGACAGTTTGGTCCAAGCTGCTCTGTCTGCTGAACAGGCTGGACATAAACTGTCTACGCTGCTCTACAACTGTTGAGCAGCTTGGGCATTTTAAAAGTGTTCTGTTCTTTGTGAACAGAACCTGGTTCTTTGTGAACAGGCTAAACACTTTAGGAATATGTTTCCAAGTCATCATGTATTGTTTTTGACTACAAGATCAGTTTACAAAGTCGAAGACAAAGTGGGAAAACAGAACTGCTCAGCCTGCCCACGCTGTTCTGTAACATGAAGACAAAAGGATATTTGAAAAAGGGTGACAGACCTTTTTCTTATATCAAAATAGGCCTTTACAGGGAAGAAAGACGCAAAGTTGACATTCCTAAATTAGTTAAAGGCAATGCAACAGTAGACAAAGTAAAAAGACAAAAGTTCTGCACATGTGAAGACAAGTCTGCTTTTCAGAAAAGTGCAGAAAAGGTAATGTTGTCTTTTCAACAAGACTTCTCCTTTTTCATTCCGTCCAATGAAGATGTTTCTCTTAGATCCTCTAAGTGAGTATAAAAGGAAGCTTCTAAGGTCAGAAAGAAGGGTGAAGAAAGCTAAGTGCTGAAACCCAAGAGTGAACGTGCAAGTGTGATTTTCATGCATGCAAACCTTCTATGTAAACCAGCATCTGTGTGTATAAGCTGTTTTACATAAGCCGTTCCTTTAAGTCTTGTAAACACAGTGAGTGCTTCTTAGTGAGTGTATTCATTGTATACTAGTTTGAGTCTGTCTTAGACTAGTAAGCATACTGTTGTATCTGTCATCTCAGCTTGAACTATTCCGCATTCAAGCTTGTTTGTAATTAACAAATTGTTGATAATACATACAAACATTGAGAAAAGAGTGTCTAGTTTTTTAAATTGCTGTATTCACCCCCCCTCTACAGCTTATAACTATATACTTTGGGAACCTCTCGGGACCTACAAACACAGTGCTGTTGTCGATGATTAATGACTCCGAGGCGTATCACACATGTCTCTATTCATGTTTCATCTCGCAAGTAGAGCCAAAGAATGTGCAAATGGCACTGAAAGATAACTCTTGGGTTGAAGCGATGCAAGAAGAACTGTCACAATTCAGAAAGCTTGAAATGTGGGAGTTAGTGCCGCTACCTCGAGGAGAAGTTGCAATAGGAACCAAATGGGTTTTTAAGTGTAAGAGAGATGAGCGGGGTATAGTTACTCGTAACAAGGCTAGACTTGTGGTGAAAGGATTCAACTTAGAAGAGGGAAATGATTACAACGAAGTGTTTGCACCAGTGGCAAGGCTCGAGGCAATTCGTCTGTTTCTGGCCTTCGCGTCCTTCAAAGGGTTGAAAGTCTATCAGCTGGATGTAAAGAGTGCATTCCTGTATGGCAAGGTGAAGGAACTGGTGTACGTCGAACAACCGTCGAGGTTTACTGATCCAAAGTATCCAGACAGAGTGTATCGACTCGATAAGGCTCTGTATGGACTACATCAGGCAGCAAGCACATTTATGAGACACTGTCAACTCATCTTTTGGACAACGGGTTTGAAAGAGGAAGAATTGATAGTACATTGTTCGTGAAGAGAAAGGGAGAAGACTTTATCTTGGTACAAGTGTACGTGGATGACATCATTTTCGGGTCGTCAAACGAACAGATGTGCAAAGATTCGAAAAAGTCATGAAGTCAAAGTTTGAGATGAGTGATATGGGAGAGCTAAACTTCTTTCTGGGTTTGCAAGTTGAACAGAGGAAGGAGGGCATGTTGATCCATCAGAGGAAGTATGTCTACGATATTCTGGAATGCTTCGGGATGGAAGGAACAAAGTTGACCACTCACTTTAGTACTCCGATTCAAGTGAATCATAATCTCGGACCGGGTACAGAAAGTGATACCGATGTGAATCCGACTCTATATCGAGCCATGATCGGGTCACTCATGTATTTTACTGCTTCTAGACCTGACATTATGTTTGCTGTGTGTATTTGTGCTAGTCAAAACCAATTCTGAGATACGTCAAGTCAAAACCGAAGCTGGGACTTTGGTATCACGCTGATGGTGATTTGGAATTGGAAGCATACACGGATTCTGATTATGGTGGATGCAGCTTGAACCGCAAATCAACAACTGGAGGTTGTCAGTTCCTAGGAGGGAGACTCGTATCCTGGCAATGCAAGAAACAGACTTCGGTAGCCGTGTCAACGTGCGAGGCCGAATATGTAGCTGCTGGTAGTTGCTGTTCACAGGTTTTGTGGATACAACAACAATTGCGGGATTGCGGTTTGACTTACACTCATACTCCCATTTGGATAGATAATCAGTCTACAATTGCTATAACTAATAATCCAGTTAAACACAGTAAAACAAAGCACATAGACATAAGACGTCATTTCATATGTGATTGTGCTGAAAAGAATTTAATAAAACTGGTAAAAGTGGCAACGGAAGACAATAATGCAGATTTATTCACTAAAGCTTTTGATAAGTCACGCTCTGAGTTGTTAGTTCAACTAAATGGTATGCGTAATCCAGAGTAACTTGACCTTAGTATATTTCTTTTTTAGTAAGTTAGTAGTTTAGTAGATTTTATTTCCTTTTATAGTAAGTTAGTAGGTTAGTTTATTAGCTTATCTAAAAAAAAAAGAAAAACAAAAAAATGGAGAGAAAACCATAAAAAATTTAAAAAAAAAAGAGAATATTGAAAAATGAGTTTAGTCTTAGATTCTAAGGTTCAAAGTGACGAAAATTAGCACAGTCTAAACAAACCCTAAGTGTTAAGCTTTCACACATAATGCACCATAAATTCTAAGTGATCTATAATTTCTTGTTTGATGTGTTGGTAGGCATAATACACAAAGGAAATCCTAACAGCTAATAAAATAATCAAGAAAATGTCATATGTGTAACGAACTTAGATGTATGACCAAATGGTCTTAAATTCTATGTTACAGACATACACACAATGATTCTAAATGAGGCATGCAAATTTTCTTGGGGATGTATAACAACATCAACATACATCTTAACGAAAAGAAAAGAAAAATTTTTTGATAAAGAAGAGGGAGTCAAAATAAGTCGCTTTGTTGTACTTAAGTACAGAACTGTCACCTCTGTTTTGACTCAAGTTAGCAAGATAAGTCGCTTTGTTGTACGTAAGTACAGACCTGTCACCGCTGTCTCGTTAACTTAAAAGGAACTCTAAGACAAACTAAGACACTCTGTTGTATGTAAATACAGAACTGTGTCCGACGTTTGCCTTTTAAAGAAAATTTGCAATACCAAAATGTTATAATCATTGTGTGTCTGCCTTGATCATAGAAGTATATCTAAGTTTGGGACACACAAGGTAGTTTCCTGATAAATATAAAGGCCAAAGGAATTTCCAAAGTGTTGAATGTTTAAAGGGAAAATCATACCGACAATCGACTTGGAATGTATATCACGACAAACAATCAAAGGAATAAAAATTCCTAAGTGTGAAAGTGATATACTGAAAGTGTGTTTGACACCGCTATCTGATTGAACCTTCTTTGACTTTCTCGCAAAAATATTCTGTTAGTATAAGTCGTAACTTTTAAAGTACTTTTGAGTAGTTTAAGTTTTATTCTTACTTTATTCTTTTTTTTTAGTTCATTTTATTTTATTTAAGTAGAATAAAGGTCAGAGTTACTGAGATGCATTGAAGCAACAAAATTTTGCGTGAAAATCTATTGCTTAGTGTGAATAGTTTTGCAAAGTTGAAAAAATTCCGTTTACCCGAAAAAGTTGAAAAAGTTGAATTTTATTCAAGAATTTTCAAAATTTTCGCTTAAGTTCGTAATTCAGACAAATTCGAACTTAACTTCGAACTTGTTGGAAGTTCGAACTTAAGCTAAGTTCGAAGGTAGTTGATATAAATTGGTCAACAGTTCTTTATTTAACTCACCTACCTTCGAATATAACTTCTCGAACTTGTCTGAGGCGATTTCGAACTTAATCTCGAACTTACCGAACTTCGAAATTCCGTCCTATTCATCGAAGTTTTTCCACTATTTCTCGAACATACACGTATACTTAGGTATAGTACTCATCATAATACTAAGTAAGTGTAGTTTAGGACATTATTGTGGCAAAAATCAAACTTATTTGATGTTTATGATATTTGAAACTAGGTGGTTTAAAATCACGTGTTTTAAAAGATAAAACTTCAAATAAATGATACATAACTTCGATTAGAACCCAATAGGACTAGATTATACTGTTGATTAAGTCAAATAGGGTTAAAATCTTAGTTTTTAAGTTGAATGTGACCGACTTCGAACTTGTTCTCAGGTTCGAACTTGTCAGAAAGTTCGAACTTGTTGAAATATCTATAAGTTCGAAGTCAGTCAAGTTCGAATATATGTCTCGAATTTATTTAAGTTCGAATGCATATTAATAATCTCGAATTTGTGCAAATTCGAATGTGTTGGACTTCGAACTTAATCAAGTTCGAAGTTATGCAAATTTGATTTTAACAAATTTGATTTGATTTTAATTTTAATTTCTAATTTTGTTTGATGATTTGTGTGCAGATATGGGTGATCGTGCTTTTTATAATAAGCACAATATGGTCATGGCAGTGGATCTCCAATTGCCAAGGCACAACCTTATCGTCAGATGATTGAATTCATGACGCAGTATAGAGTTTCCTATGCCCTCACTCACAATTTGCAAATTACCTTGACGTACGTGCGATAATTTTTGGAGCATCTTCAAGTAGACTGCTTGGTTACCCCTACAGTGCTGCGAACAAGAGTAGGTGGTCAACCAATTGCGTTTTCGGCAAATATGTTAAGGCAGATTCTACAGTTGGGCACTGAGGACCAAGAGGCATGCGCTATAGATTTTCCTTTACCTATAAGGCAAGCGGCCTTTTTGAGAATGGGATACACGCAAGATATAACGAAAGCTTCTTACGTTAAAAGTGGATGGATTGGTCAATGGCGGTATCTTGTTCATTTGATAATGGTGTGCTTCGCGCCCAAGAAACAAGGTTTTGACACGATTGTGTCTAAATTGCAGTCTGCGTTGATTGCATTGGTGTATAACAAGAACTTCAGTTTCTTAGAGATGTTTTTTTGGAGAGTTTGTGCACCAGATCACAGCTCCGATCAGGGAACGATTCTTGATGTATCCCCGCTTCGCCATGATGATTATCTGCCATTTCTTGCCAAATCTGCCACCACTTCCTGATCAAAGTGGCGTGACTTTTATTGATAAGCGCATATTTGCTGAATGTTAGACCCATAACGCTAGAAAGGCTGAGCAGGTCAGGCCCCAAGTGGCACCATTGTTTGGGGCAGTTATAGATCCGGATTTTGTGACCCTGGAGGGTGAAGATTGGATTGGTGAAGCCCCACCCCAACAGCAGCAGCAGCAACAGCAACAACCGCAGCAAAAGCAGCATCATCGGAGAAGAGCACCGACAAGTAGAACTCCGGTTGCTAGAACCACTTCCCGCCCACAGCCAGCCACTGAAGCTGCTGGGCCATCTAGTTTGGCTCAACAATACGACCAGAGGGAGCAAACTCTGGAGGAAATATGGGCTTAGGGAGCAGTTGCGGAGCAAAATATTGATGAACAACTGGTTTAGGATGTTTTAGAGCCTCCAGCTGATCTACATGACATTTTTAAGGAGATTGATGAATATCAGCCCTCTGATGCTGAGTTTCTAGACACAGAGGTCCAGACTGAAGTAGAAGGTGCTAGGGAACAGACTCCGGCTGAAGGTCACGTAGAGACCGCCTCCGAGTCTGATTTCGAATCTAGTTCTGAAGCTGAAGATCCGGATATCACAATTGGCAGATATGGATCGAGGCTAGTTGTTAACAGAAGGAGAATGACAAGGCCGACAATTATTGATGAAGAGACCGAAGAGTCTGAGTTTGAAGAAGAAGAAGAAGCTTCTCTCGTTACTAGGCATAGGGCGAAAAGGCATAGATTCATGCAGGGAGCTCCATCCACTTCAGCTTCTCCATCTGTGTTACCGGCTGCTCCATCATCATCAACCACAGCTCCATCCACAACCGCCTCCATTCCATCTACCTCGACTTCATTCATAGAGAATCAGTGGTTCACTGAGTTGAAGGGAAAAGTGGACTTCCAAACAATCCAAATTTACCAGCTATCAACAGCTGTAAAAGAGTTGCAACAGCACAATGCTCGATTGGATCAAGAGAATGCTGCTTTACAAACAACTGTGGCCGATCAACAAGCTGAGCTAAGGACTCAACAAGCACAAATTCTAACAATGCAGACTCTCATCGAGCAGATTATGAAAGATCAAGGAGCTCAGGGGGAGAGTAGCTACAATGATGATCAGCTGAGGAGAGTAAGGCGAGACGATGAGGAAGGCGAAGATCCAGGTGCACAAAAAGAAGGTGAGCTAGCAGATCTTTCCCAAAAGACTACTCAGCAATCAATCATTCAGGGGAGCCTAGTTCGTCAAGTATGGGAGGAGGTGAAGCCTTAGAAAAAGGCAAGGCTCCTGAAGCTTCAAAGGATGTTGAGCACGAGATGATAGAGGCGTTGATAGATCTTGATGATGAAGACGAATTTGGATTTGATCAAGAAGATCTTCATGAAGGGGAGTTCATCCCAGAAGAAGTTGTAGAGTAGAAATCGGATGATGAAGTTATAGAATATGAGGACGATGATGTTGATGAGTTGTTGATCCCGAAGCAGCCTGTTACTGAACAATATGTAAATAATGATCAGAATGTGATAAACTTAGATGAGCTTAACTTGGCATCTATATAAGAATCAGAATCTGATCCAGCTGAAAGGGAACAATCGAAAGAAGAGATGATGAGGTTATGGTTCAGAAAGGAAGAGAAAAAGACTAAGTTAGCTGTAAAGAAGAAAATGAGATTGCCAAATCCAGGAAAGCTGTCAGGAGGTATCCTTAGCTGGTTCTTCGACAGGGAATTGCAGTTTTTTGTACTTAAAAGAAGAGATGGGCTTCAGCACCTGAGGAGAACCTTAAAAGTCTTTAATACATTGCCCAAATGTGAGGAGAAGGAGTTGGCCTGGAAGGAGCTTATAAACCTTGGAGACGACCCCTATGCTGAAGTGATTGCTAAGATTAACAGAAGGAAGGGTAGATCTGGAAAGTTTGAAAGGCTAAAGCCAAGGTCAGGCAAGAGAGTAGTAGACGAGACGAGAATGGATCCTCATACTGGTAAACCATGGGCTAAGATGGTTTACAGACCAGTCCGATGCTTGAAGAAAGTTCCGTTAAAGTTTATGCCATAGGATGTTCTTGCAAACATGAAGTGGTGGTTCGTTGACAACGAAACAGCTGAAGACATTATGGAGGATCAAGAAGAGAAGACAATTTTGAAAGTATACGATCCGCTACATCTAATTAACCTATCCAAGGATGACATGATAAAGATTCATGATCAGCCGATTTTCTTTCATGAAGGCTGGAGATCTGAAGGAAGGAAGTTCCAAAAAGTTGTAAGGGTTTGTATAGAGCAAGGATTATACGCAGGTAGTAGTTTGAATAGACCTGTACTTAGACAAAATGTATATCTAGTTAGAAGCTATCGTCAAGGGGTAGTCTGTTAGTGCATCCTGTGTGACGATAGCAGTCTAAGTATAGATGATATTTTGTAATAGTCCAAGTGTTCGTAATTGCACATTAATACATGTTTGATATATATTTGATATATGTAATGATATTGATTGTATATATTTTTGAACTTGTTGGTGATTGATGTTTTTACTTAAGTTCAAAGATAAGTGCAAACATAAGTTCAAAGGTAAGTTCAAACATAAGTTCTAGAACAAGTTCAAAGACAAGTTCTAGAATAAGTACAAAGGCCTAGATTCGAACATAATGGTGGACAAGTTCGTGGTCTTGGGCCTTCTCGAACTTGTCCATGCCATGTTCAAAGTTAAGGCCTATAATTAAGAATTAATCAGTTTTGATTAAAAAACTTTGCAGAAATTAGTGTTTGGGCAATTACGAACTTGCAGAGTATTTTCAGAGTGTTCTTGGAGAGATTCACGTGTTGGGACGTTCATGTTTACGTATATCATCGTGTTGGTCTCCGTGTTTCGTATGTGTGATCAGTCCGTTAAGCCAATAACGAGGATTCCGCACTCGTTGGACGGTGTCACGTCAAGATTGGATCCGTAGGTAGGTGACCTTACATCGTCAAAACTTTCTTTGATGGTGTGAGTCAAGAAAGCCAGAACATGATCATCGCCCCTACTGGTGGCTCATTTTTAGCTAAACAAGTGGATGAGGCTTGGGAATTACTGAATCAACTCAGTAAAGGTCTCAAATTTCAAGCCGGTTATGAGAATAATAGTGGAGTTCAGGTGATGGGTATAGACAATGCCTGGCAATGTGAATTGAAGAGCAAAATCGCAGAACTCGGAAAGAAGATAGATTAACTGATGAAGGGTTTTAGCCAAATCCTTGTTGCATCAGTTAACTGAGTAATATGCGAAGATCCATCTCATCATTTTGAAGCATGTCCTCAAGTGCAATTCACTGAAGAATATGCTAATGAGGTATATGGTTTTAGAGCTCATCGGGAGAGGGATAACCTATTTTCGGAAACCTATAATCCGAGATGGAGAATCATATTTTTCTATGGAAATGACTAGCCTATCGTTCATCAGTCTAAACCAAGGTATGAACCACCACAAAGAGAATATCAATATGGTTCAACTCCTGCTAAGGATGAGCGATATTACAATCCAAACCAATGTGATCATGTAGGTCCCGAGAGGTTTCCAAAGTATATAGCTTTAAGCTGTAGAGGGGGGGTGAATACAGCTATTTAAAAACTACACACTATTTTCTCAATGTTTGTATGTATTATCAACAATTTGTTAATTACAAACAAGCTTGAATGCGGAATAGTTCAAGCTGAGATGACAGATACAACAGTATGTTCACTAGTCTAAGACAAACTCAAACTAGTATACAATGAATACACTCACTAAGAAGCACTCACTGTGTTTACAAGACTTAAGGGAACAGCTTATGTAAAACAGCTTAGACACACAGATACTGATTTACACAGAAGGCTTGCATGCATGAAAATCACACTTGCACGTTCACTCTTGGTTTCAGCACTTAGCTTTCTTTACTATTCTTTCTGTCCTTAGAAGCTTCCTTTTATACCCATTCAGAGGATCTAAGAGAAACATCTTCATTGGATGAAATGAAAAAGGAGAAGTCTTGTTGAAAAGACAACATAACCTTTTCTGCACTTTTCTGAAAAGCAGACTTGTTTTCACATGTGCAGAACTTTTTTCTTTTCACTTTGTCTACTGTTGCATTGCCTTTAACTAATTTAGGAATGTCAACTTTGCGTCTTTCTTCCTTGTAAAGGCCTATTTTGATATAAGAAAAAGGTCTGTCACCCTTTTTCAAATAACCTTTTGTCTTCATGTTACAGAACAGCGTGGTCAGGCTGAGCAGTTCTGTTTTCCACTTTGTCTTCGACTTTGTAAACTGATCTTGTAGTAAAAAAGAATACATGATGCTTGCGAAAACATATTTCTAAAGTGTTAGCCTTGTTCACAAAGACCAGGTTCTGTTTACAAAAGTACGAACAACTTTTAAAATGCCCAAAGCTGCTCAACAGGTTTTTAGCGCAGCGTAGACAGTTTATGTCCAGCCTGTTCCGCAGGACAGAGCAGCTTCGGACCAAACCGTCTAGTTGCACCACATTGAAACATATTAGAACAGCTTTTAGACTGATATGCAAATCATTTTCAGGTTTCAATAAGACATATAACAGACCTTAAATTCAACCTTCAAATGCATCAACAGGTTTGATTATAAATCTCCCCCTCAGATGTAGAACAGGTTTGACTGAGGCCTTTTTGTGCCTAACAATCTCCCCCTATTTGCAATAACCAGTCTAAGCTGGTCTTTATCAAAAATCACTATATATTTTTACAGTACATTTGCTGAAATAAAATTACAACATTACAGTAAAGTAAAAGATCAGTTTATATATACACTGATTCTTGATTTCATACAACAACACATGTTTTTACAAGAGTACAACTAATGTACTAATGTATTTTACAACTAATGTAAAAGAGAGTTACAACATATGTAACATAGAGCACAACTAATGTACATTGGACTGTTTTTTTTGGGAGCAAATAATGGTAAGCCTGTCCAACTGATGGACAGCTTCCATTCTTCACCTACCCAGACGGTAGATGGACTTCATTACAATGGAGAAGGATCCTGAACCATCTTTTCCAGTTCTTCCCTTGTATCCTCAAGTTCCTCAACTTCACTTCTGATGATCATGAACTTGGGATCATTGAGCTCTCCTCTTTCATAGAAGCCTCTGCGCTGATCCCAGATGGCTGCTCTCCATTTGCTAGACTGCCTGAAAGAAACTGCAAGTCTGAAGGCGGCAAGTTGTCTCAGATCAACTTTGTACAGCTCTGAGGCTCTTTGGAAGCACTTCTTCTGAGTTAGGGGATCTACAAAAAATGCCCCAGCTCAGGTTCTTCAATAATTTTGCCATCCTCAAACTCTATTCCACTTGGCAGGCTATGATCAACTCCTTTCATTTCAATGGCATAGTCGCCCTGTTCGATCAGTGTAAGGAGTAGCTCCATCTCTTTGTCCTTCTTTGTTCTCCTGGCCTTTATTTTTGGATGTGTCACAAAGACACCTTCACTAACTTCCTTAGATATCAGGCCAAGATCCTTTACTCTTTCCATCAACTTCTTGACATATGCCCTGATCTGTTTAGCAGTTTCAGACTTTGATTCACTCAGGGCAACTGCCAGCTCAATCCACTCCCTGTATCCCATCTGAGCTACATCAATGTGGTCATAAGTTTCCAATTCTGGGCCTGTTGCACCCATCCTTGTTATTTTAAGCTTCCACTGACTGCCTTTCCTTGATACAGGGACAACTTTGACAATTGTTTCCTTGGCTATCCTTCTTTCAGCAACATCATGAAACTTTTTCTTAGCCAAGTTGTCAAAGTGGTATTGAGCTCTTTCATGGGGTACTGATGATTTGGTCACCGAGACCTGAGTACCTTTCTCTACTTCCTTCTCCTTCTCCCCTGCTGATTGTCTGGCAGCTTCCATTATTTTCATTTGCACCTCCAAGGTAGACATTTTAATTTTCTTTGCTTCTTGGAGTGCAAAGGATTTAGCAGCTTTAGCAGATTCTTCTTCTTTTCTCAATTCCTCCAGAGCTTGAAGTTGTTCTTCTCTAAACTAAAAGTACTTGTGCATAGGAAGACCCATCTCTTTAGCCCTGGCCTTGTGAAATTGAATTTCTGCCTGTTTCTGCTGTATGGGATCATCAGCTGCCTTTTCTTTTCCTTTAGCTGCTGCTGTAGTGACAGCAGCCTCAGGAATTTCCTCTTCTTCTTCTTCTTCTTCAGTTAAAATTAAGTGCCTCCTTTTACTGCTAGGCCTGTCCTCCGGAATGACTTCCTCCCCCTTAGACTGAGCAGGGTTTGGAGAGACAGCCTGAGTAGGCATAGCAGCTTGAGAGGCACCTTCAGCCGTACCTGTTTCAAACTGACCAGTGTGAGTTGCAGACACTGGTATCTCCTTAGGAGAAGAAGTTTTCTCCCCCTTAGACTTAGTCTTCGAGGCAGATGACTTCTCCCCCTTTGAAGGAGATGAAGCAGCGACTTCAACACCTGGTCTGCCTGAAGACACAAAGTCAGCAGGCTTGCCAGCAGGTTTAGTAGAAGGTTTAGGACCAACAAGGCTAGTCACTAAGTAAGCCAAGTTATCCTTCACCTCAGCAAGCTGAGAAAGACAGGTCTGAAGAGAAGTGGAGTGGGAATCAGCAAAGGATGTGAGCTTGACAATGTTTTCTCTGTCAGACGCTGTGAACAGCAGAGATTGAAGCTGTGCAAGATGAAGTTCTAGAGAATCTCGCACATCAGCAAGATCTGATGACACAGAGTTAGAAAGGGAACCAATTATAGTTTGTAAGCTAGCTAGAGTGGCTGGAAGGGTAGAGTTGCAAGAAGTAAGAAGTGATGACAGCTGTTGAGAAATAGCTGTCATTGAGGACACAGAGTCCTGCTGAATGGAAAGAATAGAGGAGAGGGAGGTGGATACATTTTGCAGCTGAGCAGTGAGTGCTAACAGCTGTGGAGAATGATCAGGTTGTGAGGCGGTAGGGAAAGAGGTCTTGAACGAATCAAAGAACCCCTGAAGCTGTGCAGACACAGAGTCTGATATGATGGAGTGTAGAGAGTGCATGGTGCTTTCCAAAGAACTAACTTTGTTGGTCAGCAAAGAAAGCTGATCCTTCAAAGGCAGGTCTTTGGGAGATGGAGGTGTATGGGTAGATTGTTTTGAGTGGGTAGATGGAGAAGATGATGATGAAGCTGGTGTTTGAGGATGTGATGGAGATGGAAGAGGGACTTTGGACAGAAGCTCCATAGCCTGGGCAAAAGTAAGATGGCCCAGGTTGGAGGGATCAAGAGGTCCTTCGGCAGCGGCTGTAGCTGCATCACCAGGAGAAGGGGATGATGTTTGGGGCCTTTCAGATGCTGCTTGTGTTGCAACACCCTCATGAAGACCAGGGGTGGTTCCCTCTGCAGTGCCTTGGTCTAAAGGCACCTTATCATTGGGAGATGGGATATGCATTTCAACATCAGCAGTGGTGAAACCTGCTGATGGAGTTTGCATGAAGGAAGCAGCCTCACCAGAGGGATGGTATGATCCCTGAGGTTCATCAGCATGGGTTGTTGGTCCCTCAGCAGCTGTTTGGTGTAGAACAGCTGTATCATGGGG
>JAANYP010009510.1:0-31244 GCA_020465985.1 Centrapalus pauciflorus | reverse complement strand
GTTTTAAGTGGGTTTTATTTATAAACTTGTTAAGTTGTGTGATTTTAAACATAAAAACCTTTATACATACATATTATCATACACACACACACACACACACACACATATATATATATATATATATATATATATATATATATATATATATATATATATATGTATATATGTATATATATGGGAGTTATTAAGTCACTCATATCATTTAGGACTCGGTTAAACGCGTCCGGTGTCATCATTCATCAACAACGCAAACCTTCGTTTTTACGCTCGATTTTACCATCAACTTACGGTGAGTATTCATAGCCCTATTTTCACTATCTATTGGGGTGGAAATAAATGCACTATTTTCATATGGACATCAAAACTTATTTCTTATCTGTATTACACATGTGTTTATGTGGATCCATCAGCCCTCATATCATGAACCGTTAATTACATTTATTTGTAAGCGTGAATATATTGTGGATAGATCTATCTGGAGTCATCTCCCCCATTCGGGTTAGTCTTACCGGCTAACAGTGGAATGCATATAAATTTAACACACGGAATTATAGTATGGGATACTGCACAGGGAAAACTCATTTAATTAAGCTTCGGTTACATGATGGTTTATGTAATACATACATGAAATTTATGCTTTATAAATTCAACTCATTTGTTAATATCCATACAATTGGTCTGTTCGCGTAAACCTATGCGCTCACCAACATTTTGTTGACGTATTTAGCATGTTTTTTCAGGTAATTAAGACATGCGCATTCATCGAAAGTATTCCAAGGCTTCCGTTCATTTTGGAGTTGCATCAGTTTTAAACTCGGAGATTTATTCGCATTACTTTTGATAATCTAATTATGTATTTAAATCTCTGTAACTTGCGAACTACTCTTCATTTTATTCGGGCTACGTAAAAAAATTAAAAATTTTGAAGTTATATGAATATATTTTTCTGAAAACGTGCATGTTGTGGTCGTTCGTTATGATTATGGTTACGCTTCCGCACTCGTCACGCCTCGCTGCCAACCGGGGTAGCATGGTGTAACAGATTGGTATCAGAGCCATAGTTATAGTGAACTAGGTTACATTAGTACCTAGACTATAACTGTTACAAAAACTAAACTTTCTTCAAGAATTGTGAACATATGTATGGACCCTGATGACAGAAACATGTCAAACAATACGGTTGTTATTGACTCCGAGGATGAATACTAACCCATGGAACAAGGAAGCCAATGTGACACTAAGATGTACTTTGGATTGGGGACCCACCCAGACCCAATCAATGACGAGGAAAAGGACCCGTCGAAACACGAGGAGGGCAACTGTGACCTTGCAGCACAAATTGCTCCACCATCCCAGTGGACAATTGAGGATGTTCACCCCTAGGAAAAGGGGTGTGACTGGAACAACATGAGTCTATCCCGGTTCATGCCCATCAGCCAAGCCCGCCGTAGCATCGACGGACAAACGTAAGACAGTGGGGATGGATGTCTCACACTCTCCAAGAGTGGAGAAACGAGGAAGGGATCCCAAGCCAGTTTGAAGTCAGAACACCATCTCCATCTCAAGTGCCGACACTTACCTAGGAACCTACACAACAAACGATGCCTCTGTTGGTGGCGAGGGCCGCCAGACATGACCTCAAATTTCAATAAATCCACTAGGAGGACGGTGAGATCTCTACAAGGATTAAGCAGGAGGCAATGCAAAAACACCAACATACATTGGGCCAACCAGAATACCTAGGCGATCCAACAAGACGGAATCAACAAATTGTGGCAGTGCCTAGCAGAGCTTGAAGATCGCAATGCAGAGCTAACCCAACGACTTATCACTCTGAAGTACGGGGAAACCCCGGAGGCATCTCATACTTAGTGCCCTTTTACCATTTTATAGTATTTCTCTAGGTTTTACTATCTGATGTATCTTTAGGTATGTATGGCTTGAAAATTAATTGGAAAATCCCGACCATATCATGTTTAAAGATTAGGTATCAAGCACTTTTAATGGAGAAATTAAGTTTTAACTACAACTCAGTGTATAAGGAGAAGTAACTATGACTACCTACCTAAGAAATTTGAAACCCATAGACTTATCCTCTTACTCCATTAGATACCACTTATGCATTTCTACTATTTCATATCTGTGCTGATAGGAGCTTTATATGCACTAAGTTTAGTGAGTAGATAAATGTTATTCTTACGCCATTAAGTGCCATTTATGCTATTGAGGTTGAGGACAGTAAGACACTTAAGACAAATAATGTAAGTCGAGGATGCTCCTTAGAATTAGTAGGCCAACTCTTTGAAATGGACTTGTTGCCCGTCAAACTGGGAATTTTTGACGTGGTTATAGGTATGGATTGGTTTTCGAAAAACCGTGCGGAAATCGCGTGCGATAAGAAGACGGTGCGCATATCATTAGCTAACAAAAAGGTCCTAATTGTCCAAGGCAAACAGAGAAACACCAAAGTAAGCATCATCTCATGTCCTAGGACCGTGAAATGTTGACAAAAAAGGAACCGAAGGAGAAGCGTCTCGAAGATATTCCTATTATTTGTGATTACCCCAAACTTTTTCCAGATGACATACCTGGGCTCCCACCATTGAGGCAAGTCGAATTCCAAATCGACCTAGAATCAGGTGTTGCACTGGTGGCTCGAGCACCATACCGATTAGCCCCATAAGTTTTGTGGAAGTTGTCTGACCAGCTGCAGGAGCTCATAGTTAAAGGGTTTATCAAACCGAGTTCCTCACTTTGAGGAGCTCCAGTGTTGTTCGTAAACAAGAAGGATGGAACCTTCAGAATATGCATCGATTACCAGGAGCTAAATAAGCTAAAAGAACCGGTACCCACTCCCAAGGATCGATGACTTTTTTTCTACTAACTCCAAGGATCAAGCTTCTATTCGAAGATCGACCTGAGGTCTGGTTATCATCAGGTTAGAGTCCGCAAAGAAGATATTCCGAAGACAGCCTTCAGATCTCGTCACGGTCATCATAAATTCCTAGTAATGCCGTTTAGGTTAACCAATGCCCCAGCAGTATCATGGACCTCATGAATCGGGCGTGTGAATTTTATTTAGACAAATTCGTGATTGTCTTCATGAATGACATCTAAATCTACTCATGAAACAATGAGGAGCACGAGCAACATTTAAGACTGATTCTGGAGTTGTTGGAGAAAGAACAACCATATGCCAAGCTTTCGAAGTTTGACTTTTGGCTAAGAGAGGTGAAATCCATCGGTCACTTGATCAGTAGTAAAGGAATCCAATTCGACCCTGCAAAGATCGAGGCTACCGCTTATTATTGACAATTATCAAAAATTTCTCAAAGATCACCAGATCTCTAACAAAACTGACCCGAAAAGACATCAAATATGATTAGGGCGAGGATCAGGAGACATCATTTCAGTTATTAAAGCACAAATTGTGCAGCGCACATATTTTGTCCTTACCCGAGAGAAGCGAGAAATTGTAGATTACTGTGAAGCTTCACATAATGGGTTGATGTAGAAAGATAAGGTCATAGACCTAATGGGTTGATGTAGAAAGATAAGGTCATAGCTTATGCTTCATGACAACTTAAGGTTCACGAGGTTTATTACACAACGAACGATTAGATCTGGGAGTAGTAGTCCTTATCCTTAAGATTTGGGACATTAGTTGTACGGTACGAAGTATACTGTATTCACAGACCATAAGAGCTTCCAACACATCTTGAACCAGAAAGAGTTGAATATGAGGTAGCATCGTTGGATGGAGCTATTAAGTGATTACGACTGTGAAACCAAGGGAAAGCTAATGTGGTTGCAGATGCTCAGCGCCGAAAGGAACGAGCTAAGCCGTTAAGAGTACGTGCCCTAGTTATGACCATTCAACCAAACCTTCCTTCCTTAGTTCATAATGCACAAGTTGAAGTTGTTAAGGAGGAAAATATGAAAAATGAAGCCCTGCACAGAATGGATAAATAGTTTGGGATAAGGGCTAATGGAAATCGATACTTCATGAATAGAGTCTGGTTACCCTGTTTTTGTGGAGTAAGAAAACTGGTTACGGATGAAGGACACAAATCAAGATATGCAATTCACCCGGATCCGATAATATGTATCATGACCTCTAGGAGCTATACTGGTGGCCTAATATGAAGGCTGACATTACCACATATGTTAGCAAATTCCTTACATGCTCCAAAGTTAAGACAAAACATCAGAAACCATCTGGGTTATTGCAGCAACCAGAGATTCCCCAATGGAAGTGGGAACGGATAACCATGGACTTCATAACAAAACTCCCGAAGACATCTAGTGAGTACGATAACATTTTGGGTAATAATCGACCGCCTAACAAAATCCGCGCATTTCTACCAATCAAGGAGACAAACAGGATGAATAAGTTATCCCAAATGTACCTCAAGGAAGTCGTCTCCAGACACGGAGTGCCTGTCTCAATCATTTCGGATATGGATAGCAGATTTACATATAGAATTTGGCAATCGTTACAGCAAGCTTTGGGTACAAACTTGGACATGAGTACCACATATCACCCTCAGACCAATGGCCAGAATGAAAGAATGATCCAAACCCTAGAACATATGTTAAGAGCCTGTGTGATGGATTTTGTGAAGTGTTGGGGGATACTCATTTGCCCTTAGTGGAATTATCGTATAACAACAGCTATCACACAAATCTTAACGTTGCTCCATTTGAGGCACTGTATAAACAAAGGTGTCGAACACCCCTTTGCTGAGCCGAAGTCAGGGATAGTCAAGCATTGGCCCAGAAATCATGCTTGAGACCACCGAAAAGATAGTATGGATACGAAACCGACTGAAAGTTGGCCACGATCGGCAGAAAAGTTAGGTGGGCGTAAGGAGAAAATCCATTGAGTTCCAAGTGGGAGAAACAGTATTGATGAAAGTCTCGCCTTGTAAAGGCATAATCCGTTTTGGAAAATGAGGAAAACTCAATCCTCGTTATATCGGACCATCCAAGATTTCCAAAAGAATTGGCCCGGTAGCCTACCAACTCGACCTGCCCCAGAGCTAAGTAATGTACATAATAACTTCCACGTGTCCATCCTTAAGAAATTCTTGTTTGACGAAACAGTCGTCATACCCATGGACGAACCGGAGCTAGATGATAACTTGAACTTCATTGAACAACCTGTAGAAATAATGGACCGAGAAGTCAAGAGACTAAAGCACAGCCGAATTCCGATAATAAAAGTCAAATGGAACTCTAAGCGAGGTCCTGAGTTTACATGGGAACGCGAAGATCAGTTTCGCGAAAAATACCCTCAGTTATTCTCGATTGCTCAATAAGTGGAGAACGCGAGCTAATTTCGAGACGAAATTCCCTAACCACGTTAGCAACTATGACCTAATCAGTATTTATTAGCAAGTTATAACCTATTCGGTGATCATTAACAATTAATCAATGTGATTAACAAAGTTCATAATGAAATTCAAGTCAATTAGAAACAATTTCATCGGTGCGATGAATCGGCAAATTAATTAATTCAATCGATTTGCGATACGATGGATTAATTCAACTAAATACATAATTAAATTAAGATTAGTAATACTAATCATGCATTAATACACTTACTTAACATTAATTATGCAAGACTAGAACAATTCATTAAACAATTGCATTCAAAAGTATTTATGAATTTACATAAAAAGAGAAATACAAGAATACATTCTAAATACATTTATACAAAAAAAATGAAAATACATGATAATATCTTCTAAAATCCAGCCATAGCTAGTAGAATACTAGCTTTTGACTTCAATATTGTAATTACACCACCCATCTAAATCAACTCCTTTCACCATCCTCCTTTCATTTCACAATCTTCTATCATTTTATCAAACACTTCACTCCACCTCCACTTTGCAAGACTCAAACTTTCTCTATAAATAGAAGACCAATCTTTCATTCATTCTCACACCTTTTCAAGAGCAAAAATCATCTCATCTTTCTATCTAAAAAATGTTCATAGCCACACACACACAACCAAAGTTGTTTTCTTTCTTTATTCTTCAAGAATTCAAGTTTTGAAGAGTTTCTTTGGTGCAACTAGTTCAAGAACTACTCTTCTACTCATTTTCATTCTTCTAACACACAAAAGTAAGTAAACACTAACTTATTATTTCTTATATTTGTATTTATATAAGTCTTGCATAATATATATAATCACCGACAACAACAAGTTCATAAAAACTCAAGTTTATAAATCACTAGTTTTGTTTTTAAGTTTGTTTTCTTCAAATGTGTTTATAAATATATAAACACATAATGTAATTATAAATAATATGTAATCAAGTTATATAAATGTGTTTCATAGCCTTTTATACATGTGGTTTTTGAATAAACAACAAGAATCAAAAGTTGTTATTTTTGGCAGAAATATTACAACGAATTTGAAAAATCATAACTAATTCATAACTTAACGAAATGAGTTGATTCTTGTTTTTCAAGTTAGATCTATATCTTAACTAAATATCTGGAGGTTTTCATAATTTAATATGGAGTTTAGAACCCCCAAATATTATTTGGGAACCCAAAAGTTTGACAGCTCAAAAATGGCCAACATAGGGTTTTTAACGAGATTTTTCCCCAACCTAAACACCTCGAAAAATGGCCGTTCTTAACTTGAAAATTTCTTTGTATATAGTAGTTTTATGACTATGAAAACCAAATCCCAAATCGTTTTGGAGGTTGGTCTAAAACACCCTCAAAATAGGCTAAAAAACCTTTAAAAAGCTGAAAAATTATATGTATGTGTGTGTGTGTATATATATATATATATATATATATATATATATATATATATATATATATATATATATATATATATATATATAAACCTGACGTTTTAAGTGGGTTTTATTTATAAACTTGTTAAGTTGGGTGATTTAAGACATAAAAGCCTTTATACATGCATATTATCATATATATGGGAGTTATTAAGTCCCTCATATCATATAGGACTTGGTTTAACGCGTCCGGTGTCATCACTCATCAACAACGCAAAACCTTCGTTTTGACGCTCGATTTTACCATGAACTTACGGTGAGTCTTCATAGCCCTATTTTCACTATCTATTGGGGTGGAAATAACTGCACTATTTTCATATGGATATCAAAAATTATTTCTTATATGTATTACACATGTGTTTATTTGGATCCATCAGCCCTCATATCATGAACCGTTAATTACATTTATTTGTTAGCGCGAATATATTGTGGATAGATCTATCGGGAGTCATGTCCCCCATTCAGGTTAGTCTTACCGGCTAACAGTGAAATGCATATATATTTAACACACGGTATTACAGTCGGAGATACTGCACAGGGCAAACTCATTTAATTAAGATTCGGTTACTGATGGTTTATGTAATACATACATGGAATTTATGCTTTATAAATTCAACTCATTTGTTAATGTCCATACAATTGGTCTTTTCGCGTAATCCTATGTGCTTACCAACAATTTGTTGACATATAATGTATTATCAGGTAATTAAGACATGCGCATTCATCAAAAGTATTCCAAAAGTATTCCAAGGCTTCCGTTCATTTTGGAGTCGCATCATTTTCAAACTCGGAGATTTATTCGCATTATTTTTTATAATCAAATTATGTATTTAAATCTCTGTAACTTGCGAACTACTCTTCATTTTATTCGGGCTATGTAAAACAATTAAATATTTTGAAGTTATATCAATATATTTTTCTGAAAACGTCCATGTAGTGGTCGTTCGTTATGATTATGGTTACGCTTCCACACTCGTCACGCCTCGCCGCCAACAGGGGTAGCAGGGTGTATGATTTTTAAGTTGCCAACCTAAATGATTATGATTATGCTAATCAAAGATATACTTTGAGCTTTTATGATCTATGAGTAGCTTACACTTGGTGCCATATAAGTAATGGCTCCACAATTTCAGTGCAAACACAACGACTGCCAATTAGAGATCGTGAGCAAGATACTTCTTCTCATAATCTTTAAGTTGCCGCGAGGCATAAGCGGTCACCTTACCCCTTTGCATTAAAACACAACCAAGGCCTAAAACGCGAAGCATCACTATAAACTATAAAGTCATCAATGCCTTCACGTAAGACTAACACTGGAACACTGGTCAATCGAGCTTTCAATTCTTGAAAGACATTCTCTTGTTCCTCTTTCCAAGCAAACACCACATTCTTTCAAGTGAGAGAAGTAAGGGGGAACACAATCTTAGAAAAATCACGAATAAAACGACGATAATATACGACAAATCCCAGAAAACTCCTTACTTCAACTGCATTAGAAGGTGGTTACCATGAGCGAACAACCTCCAATTTAGAAGGATCAACAGATACACCATCCTCGGAGATCACATGCCCCAAGAATTGAACCTATCAAGATTCATGTTCAATGTTTAGTATACTTATTGTATTGGAATTATTAAATACTTATCCTAATACTTGTGCACGATTATGAATTGAGATACATATATATATACATACATACATATACATATACATATACATATACATATACATATATATATATATATATATATATATATATATATATATATATATATATATATATATATATATATATATATATATATATATATATATATATATATATACTTAGGTTCGTAAAATTTAATTTTAGATTTATACCTTCAGTAGCCAAAACTCGCATTCAGAGAATTTAGCATAAAGCTTTTCTATGTGAAGAATTTCTAGCATCTGAGGGAGGTGTGTAACATGCTCGGATCCGTCTTAGAGTATATTAGGATATCATCAATGAATATGATAAACGATTTGTCCAACATAGGTCAGCACACTCAGTTCATAAGATAAATAAAAGCGCCTGGAGCATTCGTGAGTCCAAAAGGCATCACCAAGAACTCATAATGACCGTATCGAGTACGGAATGCAATCTTGGGTACATCCTCCTCATGAACCTTCAGCTGATGATACCCAGATCGTAGATCGATCTTGAAAAATACGAAGAGCCTTGTAGCTGATCAAACAGATCATCTATTCGGGGCAAGGGATATTTATTGCGGACCGTTACTTTGTTCAGCTCATGATAGTCGATACACATCCGTAACGTTCCATCTTTCTTTTTAACAAATAGAATCGGGGCACCCCAAGGTGAGGAGCTCGGTCTAATAAATCCCTTGTCTAGCAATTCTTGCAATTGAGCCATTATCTCTTTACATTCAGAAGGAGCGAGACGATATGGAGCTCGTGCAACAGATGCTGCTCCCACTACTAGGTCAAACCAGAACTCAACTTGCCGATCAGGAGGAAACCCCAGTAAGTCGCCAGTGAACACATCGGTGTATTCTAGCACCACGGAAACATATGACACTTTCGGTCTTTTGGCTTGCACATCAACCACGTAGCTTAGATAGCTCGTACATCCCTTATTGAGACATCAGCGAGCTTTAGCAACTGACATGATCGCCATATGACCTTTACGTCTCTCACCATAAATGAACACTATATTACCATTCGGTGAAGTTAGTTGAACAATTCGTTTATTACATTGAATTACTGCATCATGAGTTTCCAACCAATCCATCTATACTATAACATCAAACTTTTTCATCTCCATTGGGGGATTAAATCAATAGTGAAAATATGGAAATCTAAAGTGAGCTGACATTTGTTATAAATAATTTCTACAGTCATAGACAGACCATCAAAAATTTCCACATCAACCGAAAAGGGCAATAAAGCAGGTGCAACAGATAATTTATGCATAAAAAACTTCGATATCAATGACAAGCTTGCACCAGAATCAAATAACACTTTGTTAGGTAATGAATTTAAAAGAAAAGTACCCATAACAACATCTGGGGCTTTTGTGTCTTCATCTGCTGTCATTTGAAAAGCACGGTCTCGAGCTCGTGAGGATTCGTCCCTCTTTGATTGGGAGGGAGCGCCTGAACGTGAAGGCTTATTAACCAAAGTCTTGCTTTCTTGTGGGGCTTGCGTTGCACATAACTTGCTCACATGTCCGGTGCGACCGCAATTGAGACAATTATCATACCTCCGAGGACTTTGGGACGAATATGCCACGGCTCTACACAACAATAACAGATAAGATTGGCCGCAATACATGGCCCCTGGTGCATAAGCCCACAAGCATCACACGGTTTCTTCCCTTCAGAATGGGAAGGTCGATATTGAGATTGAGACTAAGAGACGAAAGATGTAGGAATCTTGAATTTCAAAGAAGCCTGCGACTGAGGTTCAGAAGCAGTGCGTGCATCAGCCTTCTTCATGTAGAAGGAAGAAGATTGACGGTTGGAAGTGTGAGACTTGTCTTGGTCAAAATTTTTAGGAGGTGGCACTTGAGGTTCAGCACGTGACACCTCAAATTCCCGCGATAAGGCGATCTCCACCGCCTCAGCATAAGTTACGATCCGTCGGTGCTTAACAAACTCTCGGATCTTCTACCGAAGGCCTTCAACGAAATACTCAATCTTATGTTTCTCGTCAGCTATCAAGCTCTAAGCAAATTGGGACTTCGTATTGAACTCCCACAAATAATCGCTAACAGAAGCGCCTTGTTGTAGTTTGACAAATTCCATCCTCAAATTTTGAAGTGACACAGTGGGACAGAAGCGCAAATTAAAACGAGTTTTAAGTTGCTCCCAGGTCATAGTGTCTACCATATTAGCGCCAATGGTAGTTACTACTTGTAACATCTAGCACAAATCTAGGTTCTCAACTATGACCTAATCAGTATTTATTAGCAAATTATAACTTAATCAGTGGTCATTAACAGTTAATCAAGGTGATTAACAAAGGTCATAAGGGAATGGAATTCAATTAGAAACAATTTCATCCGTGCGAAGAATCGGCAAATTAATTAATCCGATCGATTTGCGATATGATGGATTAATTCAACTAAGTACATAATTAAATTAAGATTAGTGACACTAATCATACATTAATTCACTCACTTAACATTGATTATGCAAGACTAAAACAATTCATTAAACAAATGCATTCAAAAGTATTTATGAATTTACATAAAAAGGGAAATACAAGAATACATTCTAAATACATTTATACAAAAAAATAAAAATACATCATAATTAATGTCAAAATATCCGGCCCCCTTAGGTAGTACTATCATAGAGTTTGATTTCAAATATTTTAATACAACACCATACACCATCAACATCATATCTTCTTCATCTTACTCTTTCACTTCAACCAAATCCTCACTCAACCTCCCATTGAAAGACCACTTTTTCCATCTATAAATAAGAGATCAATTCATCCTCATTCTTCAAAATTTGCAACACAAAAACTCTCTCATTCTCCTTCTAAAAATCGGCCAAGAAGAAGACCCAAAACCAAAGTTGCAACTTTTTGGTGTTGTTGGTGCATTATCAAAAGTTTCAACTTCTACTAGTTTGCATACTCCTAATACCCCCAAAGTAAGTAAATAATAACTTATAATCTCTTATATTTATGTTTATATAAGTCTTGCATAATATATATAATCATCAACAACAAGTTTAATAAAAACTCAAGCTTATAAATCACTAGTTTTGTTTTTTAGTTCTTTTCTTCAAATTTGTTTATAAATATATAAACACATAATGTAAGTATAAATAATATGAAAATAAGTTATATAAATGTGTTTAATAGCCTTTTATACATGTGGTTTTTGAATAAACAACAAAGATCACAAGTTGTTTCAAGGTTATGAAATCCGGATTTTCGGCAATAATATTACGTCGACTTTGAAAAATCATAACTAATTCATAACTTAACGAAATGAGCTGATTCTTCTTTCAAAAGTATGATCTATTTCTTAGCTAAAAATATGGAGGTTTTCATAATTTAATATGGAGTTTTGAACCCTCAAAATTTATTTGGGAACCTGAAAGTTTGACAGCTCAAAAATGGCCAACATAGGGTTTTTAACAAGCTTTTTCCCCAACCTAAACACCTCAAAAAATGGCCGTTTTTAACTTGAAAAATTATTTGTATATAGTAGTTTTATGACTATGAAAACCAAAGCCAAAATAGTTTTGGAGCTTGGCCAAAAATAGCCTCAAAGTAGGCCGAAAAACCTTTAAAAGCTGGAAAATTATATATATATATATATATATATATATATATATATATATATATATATATATATATATATATATATATATATATATATATATAAACTTGACGTTTTAAGTGGGTTTTATTTATAAACTTGTGAAGTTGGGTAATTTAAAACATAAAAACCTTTATACATACATACTATCATATATATATGGGAGTTATTAAGTCCCTCATATCATTTAGGACTCGGTTAAACGCGTCCGGTGTCATCACTCAACAACAACGCAAACCGTCGTTTTTACGCTTGATTTTACCATCAACTTACGGTGAGTCTTCATAGCCCTATTTTCACTATCTATTGGGGTGGAAATACATACACTATTTTTATATGGACATCAAAACTGTTTATTTCTTATATGTATTGCACATGTGTTTATGTGGATCCTTCAGCCCTCATATCATGAACCGTGGAATGTATATATATTGTGCATAGATCTATCGGGAGTCATGTCACCCATTCGGGTTAGTCGTACCGACTAACAGTGGAATGTATATATAGTTAACACACGGTATTACAGTCGGGGATACTGCACAGGGCAAACTTATTTAATAAGCTTTGGTTGCATGATGGCTTATGTAATACATACATGGAATTTATGCTTTATAAATTCAACTCATCTGTTAATGTCCATAAAATTGGTTTTTCGCGTAAACCTATGAACTCACCAACAATTTTTTGACGTATTTTAGCATGTATTTTAAGGTAATTAAGTCATGCGCATTCATCGTTAGCAACCTGAGGCTTCCAAATATTTTGGAGTCGCAATATTTTCATCAACCAACAGAGATTTATTTGCGTTGTTTTATAAATCATTTAATTATGTATTCGAATGTCTTTATTTTGCGAACGATTTACATTTCGTGTTGGTTTGTAAAACATTCCTTATTTTTAAGTTAAATCGATGTATTTTATGAAAACGTCCATATAGTGGTCGTTCGATATGATTATGGTTACGCTTCCGCACTCGTCACGCTTCTCTGTCAACTGGGGTAGCAGGGTGTGACACTACTTCATCCCACCATTGTGTCGCAGCTTCCTTCAACTTGCTGGAAACATACTTAACTTTTTCTTCATCATCAACTTTGGCTACCCAGAATAGCCTCTCCATTTCTTTGATCCAATCATTAGAAGCGGTTGGATCAATCTTCCCACCAAAACCGCGGGACCACAACTCATAAAGTCTTTATAGCTTAAACTTCGGTCCTTCCTTCGAGATTTTGAAGATTTAGACCTATACTTTCTTTTCTCAGCAGAAGTTTGACTCAATGTAGTTTGGAATGCCTGAAATTGATAAGCTAGTAGTTCTTCGAAATGCTTAGATTGGCTTCCCAGCAATTCAGAAACTTTGTCGAGCACTCGGAGTTCACGTTCATTGAACTCCTCACCAGAGGAATGCTCATACTCTTCTTCTTCTTCTTCTTCATTATGAGGATTAATCCCCACATTAGGATTCGGTTCATCACGACCAGACATTAAGCTGTATGACAATAAGGACATGTATACATATTAGTTATACAGTTGATATCATTATTATCCTTAACCCGACCCTTCCTAGGCCAAATCATAACTTAACTTATGTTATAATAATGTTGCCTAGGCAGCCAATACAAGCATATGAAATCGAGCTCACAGTAGAGTATCGTCGACTATACTCATGCAATGAACATCAGCTCTGATACAAAATTGAAACACCCATTTCAACATAATATAATAATTTAAAGGAATTACATTAGCTTACCCAATATTAATATGATTCAAATGAAAATCAGGCATGACTGTTCGCACGGAGTCAAAATCCCTGTTTGATTGTAAACTATAATTTGAAACATAATGTAAAACTATAGGATACTTCTAAGTGATTAAAATCTCTATCATCAACCCAAAAGACATTAAGTATTTATACAAACGCATCTAATCACTATGGTAGACAAACTACCACAGAAAACTTCCCAAAGACATAATGTGAAGCTTTACCAAAAGGTTATAACTCAGTCATATAAGCTTTAGGCTAAGGTCAGACAATCGTCTTGCCTTTACTAGCACCTCCTGTAATACATGAAATGTGAGGGGTTAGCAAATAAAAATTGCTAAGTGAGTTACTAGATCGATACAACGTGCAAAATATAAAACATGCAATGATATTAAAATGGTTATAAAATGACAGGTGCAACAACTTTAAAATAAAGTATTGTGGGAATAAAACCCACTAAAGTGCATAAGTCGCGAACATCACCCACTAACCCACCGTTGTCAGTCGGATCCCAGTCTAACAACTCCAACCGTCGCCTGAAGTCTGACACCTACTCCGTAAGCTTACGGAAGTAGGAATTTATACGCACATTCACATAGTAAGGCGCTTTATAATAATCATAATAATCTTGACGTTCAGTGAGGCCAAATAAATGAGCATAGCACAACAATGGGTTAACCCTCTTAACGTCCCAAACCGGCAACCGGTACTTCTTTCAAGCACAAACCTATCAAACAATGATATTCAAGGTATATATAAGCTTATCCTAGCATACCATAGGGTTTGGGATTCATTTGAAGTGTTTAAACGTTTCGGTTCAAGTTTTTAGATTTTATCGACACCGTTGCACCTCTTATTGAGTTTTATAGACTTTTAGATGATATTTGATGCTAATTTATGTATTATATAAGTGTAGGCTTTATAGACTAGTATAAACATATATCATCATATTTTAACACCCTCACAACAAAAACTATTCCTTTTATCCATTACTTTCTTGAAATTACATGATTGAAACCAATTCAAGTTTTTGATAAATTTTTATTTGTTTTCTTACATTCATCAATTCAAAACATCTTAACAATCAGTTATCTATCATTAACCATCTTTTTTCCTCCATATTTTGGTTTACTACAATTCGACCATAGATATTATTAAGTTAAGAAAAATGGAATTGAACACACTCACACAACCCCCTTAGAATGAAAAGACGTTACCTTAATTTGATTGTATTTGGTTGCACAAACCCACTAGCCTCCTAGAAACTTTCCAAAAAAATTTCCAGCCTTAAGCTTTGCGTGTGTGTGTGCAGAGGGTTTTAGAGAATAAAAAAAGAGAAGGGAATTGGTGAAGAATAGGGACGCCGATTGGGGGGGGGGGGGGTTTGAGCCCAATTAGTCCAACATTTTCAATTAACCCCCTTTCATGTATCACTTGTTTCAATTTTTTTGCCACCCACTTCCATTACTTTTCATATATTTTCACTATTAAAGTTTTGAGAACAAGCTTAAAGATCTTGTACACATGGCTTTGGGGTTTGTACATACTTCTATGGTTTGCCAAGTTACAAGGTATAAACCACATAGTGCAAATAGGTAAAGCTTGTGGCTAACAAAATATCTATATTAATGGTAATTAAAATATTGAATTCTAATTCTGATAATTCATATATCAAAATTCAATTCAACATTAAAGAATAAGAACCACACAATAAGATCAACACAATATGTTGAATGCTTAGATTGAGAGAATATTACATTGAGTTCTTGATCTCTTTCCGAGGTTGCTATCTCTGTCAATTTCTCTTCTGTTCTCTCAATCGTATCTGTCAACAGTAACTACTCCTATTTATACACAATACAACTATTATGTATTTACAAAATAACCCCTGAACTTATTACAATTAATTGTTTTCATCTCTATTTATATTTGTACCCAACAATCTCCCCCTTAGAGATGAAAGCAATTATTTCAATTAAAGTTCAAATCAGGAACTTCAATTGTTTTCTCTTTTCTTCTCTTTGATCTCTGAGCTTCTTTATCTCTCTCTGATCTTCATATCTCTTATTCTCTGATCTTCTCTTTTATTTTGAGTAAACTCTCTCCCTTGAATCATGAATGACTTTTTATTCTCTCCCTTGATCAACTTGATCAATCATAGACAACTTTATCATCTTTCGTCTTTAAATCTTCTACAGTTGTCACAAATGCCCATAATTGTCTTGAGTTGTTGATGCAATTTTCTTCAAACTACTTAGCAGTTGTCTCTGAACTATAGCTTTTCTCCCCCTCATGATGATTATAAAAAAATATGAGCATCATGCAAAATCTTCAGAGACGTAGATGCAATGAATTTACAGTAGCAAAAAATACAACAACAATTACAATTCAGAAATATTACAAATTGTGTCTCTCCCCCTCAAAATGATATCCTCTCCCCCTGTACTGAACAAATTTGACACTCCCCCTCAAATGGATACTCTCTCTAAAAACAAATAAAGCTTTTCAACTTTGAGAGAAAATTGAAACAAATTCATTTTTAAGTAAAAGAGTCCAGGTCCACATAGATGTGATGTTTACACAATAGACATAATCTATGTGACCTACTTTCAGCACTGGCGATGTTAACACTGGTAGGATTTCCAAATAGTCATCGTGAAATCCTTTATCATGAAAGAATCACTCTTATTTATTCCGGCTTAGTCACTTTGGACTAGCAGTTTATAGTCACGTAGACTGTTAGACTCGATGTGTCCTAAAAGTGTATATAATCAGCTCTAGACACATTGTGCATCAAATGAAGTCGGAGACCGGAGCAAATGTCTTCCTTGTTTCAATGTCAATAAAATCCAAATGATACATCGACAGAAATGTGTTATATCTCCGTGATTATTGAAACAGAAATCTTTTAAGAGATAATTGAGTAGTTGGTAGGGTTATGTACATGCGTCACTGGGTCCATGACAACTTTTTTTAATATCAAGTCGCATAGGGCTTGATAGATTATGTGGTTTAGCCAGCAGACACAGTGTAGGTAGGATTATCTTTTCTTCAAATCCTTTCTCAACTCTTAGCTCTCAGCATTTTTCAACTAAGCTCCCTCCGGCTTACTTTTGAGAAATGAACTCAGTCAGCTTTATAGCGAAAGCCTGATCTGATGCACCACCATCTCCTATCAATATACCCTTCTCATTTTCATTTTACGTCTGCTCGACCCTGTCAATATCCCATGATAACTGACACTTCTCAACTAATAGACCTAAAGAACCCTCACCGACACAAACTATAGATGGTTTGCTCTTTGGGTAGGTCTTCCGGTTCTCGTTAGACCATAGAAGCGATGTTTATGCCTATCACACAGTCTGGTGCAAAATCGGAGTCAGCAGAAATAATGTTCAGCATCTCAGCTCATGAGATATCATCAAAAGAAATGAACTAAGACATGAAATTCAGAATGAATTTAAGGAATGATTAGTTGGGAGATATCAGAAAATAATGTAAAATCTGAATATAAAATGAATCATATATTTATGAAAGAATTAGCTCGTGAGAGATCATGAGAGAATCCAGTATGAAAGAATAGGAAGAATTCTTACAAAGAGAATCTCATAAGCAATTAGATTATGAAAAATCAAAGAGATTAGATCAATTAACGTCAATGATATAATTAGAGAATGAGAATTTAAGATTCTTAAAAATTATTCTTTTCAGCTCAAAATCTTTTTATGTGTGTACAAAATGTTTTCGTGAAAAATACACACAGTTTTTGTGAAAAATGTCATCGTCAGAGTGCATCTGAAACTCTCCCTGAAAATAAGCACAAAAAGTTAGTCAACTCATGAAAAATAAATCATGAGCAGAAAATTTTAAAAATAAAACTCCCTATTTGTCAATTCAGCTTCAGAGTTGAATTCAGGGCTGAAATTTCAGAAAGATTTGTCTTTTAGAGTCGGGTTCTAATCTGAAGTCATTAGAAGCCTTTGTTGCGGAAGCTCGAGTTTCAGTCTGAAATAACTGAAAGCCTTTAGCTCGGGTTCTGTACTACTGAGGAGTACAAAAACCAATACCAATGACATCCGGGTTCTACACTAATGTCAGTAGAAGGCTATTGAGGTGAAGTCCGGGTTCCACTCTATTGTAAGTAGAAGCCTTTTGAATTGAAGAACGGGTTCTAGTTAGAATTAACTAGAAACAAATAACCTGCATAATTTAAGATGTCTTTGGTATCCAAACAGATTTGGATCCAGACTTGTTATCACTCTTGGGTACCAATCTTAAAACGGGTTTTGATACCCACTTGAACTTAGGTTTAGGTACCCTTTGCAGATTATATCTCTTCTCTTCTCTCTCAAATTCAGAAAACAAATTTCTTTGAGTATGATGAAATTAAATATCTGGATAACGAAAGAAACTTGAGCTTGAACGATTAGAATTTTACACGCTCTTCTTTCTTAAAAATTGTCCGGTGCTAGCCTTGTTTGTGATAATACTTGGTATTTTTCTGTGAAGATGTTTTCTGATAAGAATAACCAGTATTTCAGACACTTTTGAAAAATTTGATTTTAAATATTCACCAGTGTAAATCTTGACCGGAAGTTTTTCAGTTATTTTATCTTTGCCTTTGTGTATTGTTAAAGTTTAAGGTCTGAAAATGAATCAAACTTAGAAGTTTTAGTTAGATTCTTAGCACTTTCGAAAGATAAATCAGATTGATCAACTTTAGGTTCTAAACAAACTGAAGGGATCTGAACCTCTGATTCATTTGAAGAAGGAGAAACATTAAATTGTTAACTAAGATGAAATATTTGATGTTCTAATCCTTTAATAATGACCAAATATGAATTCTTGTCATTATCAAATGATTGGTAATCAGTTTAAAGATTGTTCTTTAATCAAGAACATCTTTCTTTCATCTTCAATCAAGTTAGATTTTGCTTTGAAATCTTGTTCATTAAGCAAGAACTCATTTCTTTCCTTCTCAAGTAAATCTCTGGTTAAAGACAACTCCTTTTCAAGGGCAAAAAACTCTTCAGAATTGTTTATAACATAACTCTGATCAGTATGATTTGTCTTAGAAAGTGTTTCTTAAAGATCTTTAACATTCTTGTACAGTCAAATCTTTCAGGCAAAAGATATTTTAATTGAGTTGCATTCTGAAAATTCTCTTGTTTAGAATCATCTAGTTCTTTTGATAAAGCAGATATTCTCAATTTAAGAACATTATTCTCAGAATTCAAATCCTTTTGTTTTTCTTGTAAACCCAAAATTTCTTCTTTCAATCTTGATATATCATGTAAAGTAAAAGCTTTATCTATATTTAACTAAACAAGAATGTCATAATTATTCTTACGAATCTTTTCAGATTCAGTAAGTTTAGCAATCAGCTCAGACTTTGAGAAATGTTCATTTGCCGTTGTGAATTGTTGATATTGAGATTCCAAGATCTTTTATGGAAAAATGATGAGTGATTTCTGATGAAACTCTATGAACACTGAGAACAAACTCGATCTATGAAGTATCAATCTCAAATGATGAAGTATGAAACTCGAATGCCTAAGAACCAATCTCAGATGTCTAATGATCAATCTCGGGTGACTACGAATGCTTAATGATCAATCTCGAATGACTAAGAATGAAACTCGGATGCTTAATGATCAATCTCAAATGAAGTTTTATGAAACTCGATTGAAGATTAATAAAACTCGATTGAAGCTTAATGAAACTTGATTGAAGCTTAATCAAATCTCGATTGACCAATTTTCAAAATCGGAGCAAGGATTAATCAAACTCGAAGTATTCATGATCAAACTTAGATGACTTATGAATAAAATCGAATAACTTTTTAAGAAACTCAATGATTGAATGATTAAACTCGATGATTGAATGATGAAACTCGGTTGATATGAGGATCAAACTCGGTCAAATAACAATGAATCTCGGTTGAACAATGATAGACCTCAGATGATGAACTTGATGAAACTCGGATAAACAATAAAAAAATTTAATTTAACTTTAATCAAACTTGATTGACAATGTATCAAACTCGATTAACACAGGTTCAAACTCGATTAATAATGAAATAAACTCGATCGAAAAAGTAATGAAACTCGAAAGAGGCTTGTTCAAACTCGATCAACAATGAAAAAAACTCGGACAAAGCATGATAAATCTCGGGAAATGCTTTAGTGTCAGTTATGTTCGAGTCTGAACAGTTTCAATTAAATCCCAGTTCAAATCCAAGATTTCAACAAAAATTGACTAATTGGATCCCAAAATAACAACGTAGATGCGGTTTCATCACAGAAACACTTTTTGTGAAATGAATTTGGCTAATTTCATATTAAAAACCCAAATTTACACAAAAATGGTAAGAACTTGACTTTTTCGAAAAAATCAGAAAATCACAATAACTTTTTGTGCGATTGGCATTAAAAACTGAGACATATATCAATCTTTTTGTCTTTGAAAAACATTCATTCGATCCAATTTTCACATCAAATCATCCACGAAATCAAAAACGAAATTGATTTATGAGTTTTTAAAAACTTTCGATGCAACAGTTCTTCAAAAATATTATTTCAGATCTAAAAATCACTCAAATTGAACCATATTAGGCTCTGATACCAATTGATAATTTATATATCAACAATTCAATTCAACATTAAAGAATAAGAACAACACAATATGTCGAATGCTTAGATTGAGAGAATATTACATTGAGTTCTTGATATCTTTCACAGCAAGCTATCTCTGTCAATTTCTCTTTTATTCTCTAAATCGTATCTATCAACAATAACTACTCCTATTATACACAATACAATTATTATGTATTTACAAAATAACCCCTGAACTTATTACAATAATTGTTTTCATCTCTATTTATTTTTGTACCCAACAAATTCATATGGGATTTAATAGATTTAATTATTACCTTAATTGTGAGGATGTTACACATAAAATACATTATGATATGGAATACATATGCTTGTACCATTGTATATATGCTAAAAGGCCATAGTGTCTTGTCACTTGTTATATTATCAATTGTTCATATCTTATTACATGCTTTGGACATTCATATATCATCACGAATTACCTTGATTGAGCTTACACAATTTCTTTGGAATTCACCGGACATTCAACATACATATTTGTCAAAGATTTTGATTTGTAAAGTTTAGGGGCTGTTTTGTAAACATTCATATCTTAGATGTATTGACTATAAATAGTCTTTTTAGATGTAATCTTGAATCATTCACACACGTAATGATATTTGAGAGTTTATGCTTTGAAATTTGATTCTAAAATCTCTCTATAAAATCTTGATCTGATTGTTGTTCTTTGTAATTCAATCTTGTTTGTATCATTTTTGTGATCTATCAATTGGTATTAGAGACTAGGAAAACAATATTTGGATTTGAATCTTTGAAAATTTTTCTGGAAACTTCTAGTTTATAGTTTCTGAATTCGCATAAAATATTTTTTGTGGAACTCTTTGTGGATCAAAATTATAATTCGAGTATTCGATTTTTTTCAACAAATAAATCTGCGAAATTTTAGTTCATAATTCATAATCATATTTGAGTAATTTGAATTTTTCTGAAATTTTGTGGGTTTGAGGCTTTTGACTAATAAATCATCAATTTCAATCCATGTTTTTTGTTTAATTAGTGTGCAAACTGTTGGCATTCATTAGAAAACATTTTACGAGTGTTTTGAATCCAATTTGGTTGAAATTGGTTATGATTTGAGCTAATTTTTGTGAGAAACTGAATGTGAAAACGGTTACGAGGACTGTAGGTTACGTATCTTGTTCTTGAGCTCGTAAGAAACCCTAGTTGGTTTGAAGGTTATCAAGTCCTATTTTTGAGTATATAAGACTCAAATCTTCAACTTAGTTTGACTCGAGCTAAGATTTTTGAAAAGTTCTTTCTGAGTCCAAAAGACTCGAATTCGAGTTGGTTTAAACTCATCCTCGAGTAACACTAATCTTTAATTCGAACTTGTGTACAATCTTAAAACTCAACTCGAGTGAACTTAGGACCCATTTCCTCATCTAGTTTGAACCATTGATTTGAACTCGAGACCACAAGTACACAACTCGAACTCGAGTACATATAACTAGAACTCGAGTACATTTTACTCGTACTCGAGTCCACTTAAGCACATGCACTTGAGCATTTGATCCAATCTCGAGTCCACAACAACAGTCTGATATACTTGAGTACAACAAATACGTGACTTTTTCATCAAAATCAAACTCAAGAGATCAAGACTCAAACTTGAGTCTCACATACTCGAACTCGAGTCCCACATTTGAACTCGAGTTTCATATACTCGAGCTCGAGTGAATATAAAACTCGAAGCCCAAGTGAAATTTTTTAAAGTGCTTAAACCTTGGTTTATTTTTAATTTTTTGTTGAAATATTCCATTTCTAGTTGTACAACTCTTAAGAATCACAGTACATCTTACAAGATAGCAATCATGTCGCATGAAGCAATGGCAATCAGATCTTATTATGTAAAGGCACCCGTACTGTTCAATGGAGTGTATTCCTAGTGGATGGATCGATTTTAAATGTGCATCAACAGACAACAAAATTGGAAAAACATTTTGTTGTCTATTAAAGAAGGTCTATTTGGAGCGTATGAAACTGTGGTCGGTGTCCCAACCTCCAATCCACCAATTCCAGACACAACACATCTAAAACCCATCTCTGCATATTCATATTCTCCTTATCAAAAACTCCGTCATGAAGCTGCTCACTCATTTCTCATGCAAGCACTCACAAATGAGATATATATGAGCATAGATAGCAACAAAAGGCTAAAATAATGTGGGAGAACATAGCTAAGCTCATGCAGTTTGAGCTGGGAACATGGATGAAAGTTACTGGGTTACTTTAGAGCTATAAAGGTTTTAAGGCAAAGGAGAATGAGTTGCTAGCTGATACGTACCTGAGACTGTGGAATATTTTAATTGAGCTTAATAAGAACAATGTAAAGATAGGGAAGCTTGAGATCAATGTGAAGTTCCTGATGAATCTAGGAGAGGAATGGAAATCTTATGTATCCAACATAATTCAGAACAGGAATTTGAAAGAGATGGACTTCCATATGGTGTTTGAATGTCTAAATCAAGATGAAGTGTCTAAGGTGGTACAAGACAAAGTCGAAGTTCAAACTCTTGGCCAAATAACTGAAAAGTCTGTGGATCCGTTAGCTTTAATAGCTAACAAGAATATGATGAAACCCTGAACATGTAAGGTCTACCACTATACGAGATCTATCTAGACGCGGACCCGTAAACGAGTGCGGAATCCTCGTTGACGGTTAGACGGACAACTCTCAACTAACGGAAACACGGAGACTATTAGACGCTGAACGAAACGACACACGAACGATCCTACGTACTAATTCTCTCCGAAACGGCACTTACCTAGCTGATAAACTCGAGATCGCTTAATGCTCAATTCCTCACGAATTCTGCAAAAAGTCCCTTAATCATTCGAGTCTATCCCTAATTATAGACCCTGATTCGAGTCTGTTGTGGGCCAACCTCGAATCTGGCCTAAGGCCCATTCGAATCTGTCCATCTGACAGACTCGAATCTAGCCCATTCGAATCTAAGGATACATTCGAATCTATCACAGATTCGAATGTCTTCCTTTACCTATTCGAATCTAGCCTTTCATATATAAACAACTAAGTGTTAAAACCTTACGATATTACATATGATTGAATTTATCTTTGTATTTTATGTTTGAACTTCTTGTAATACGTTACATCAAGTTCAAACATACAAACACTGATAATCATCAATCATACATAATATATATACCAAACATATGCTAAATCACAATGTAAGACAACTTAGACTGCTATCGTCACACGGGATGTACCAACAGACTCCCCCTTGACGATAGCTTCTAATAATTCACACATTTGATTTAAGAACATGATTTACTATTGATTCAAAACACTACCAGCATACAGACCTTTTTCAACGCATACCTTGACCACATTTTCATACTTACTAGCTTCAGCATCCATATGTGCGTCACTGGAAATCTTACAGTTATACAAAATCTGCAGGTCTTCTTTAGATAGGTTCACCAGGTGAAGCGGGTCATAGACTCTAAGAATAACCTTTTCTTCTAAGTCTTCCATAACCGCTTCCCCAGTTTCTGTGTCAGCATACCACCACTTCAGATTTCGCAAAACATTCTGTGGCATTTTCTTCAGAGGTACCTTCCTCAGGCATTTCACTGGTTTGCACTGAATCCTCATCCAAGGTCGGCCTGTAAGAGGATCTATACGAGACTTATCCTCGACTCTTCTTCCGACCCTCGGACTCAACCGCTCAAACTTCCTAGATCTCCCCTCCTTTCTTATTATTCTTTCAATCACATTCGCATAAGGATCATCACCAATATTTATCAGATCTTTCCATGCAAGCGCTGTGATTTCAATCTTTGGAAGAGTGTTGAATGCTTTCAAAGTTCGCCGTATGTACTGGAGCCCGTCTTTTCTTTTAATTATAAAAAGTTGAAGATCTCTGTCAAAGAACCAACTTAAGATTCGCTCAGATAGCTTCCCTGTACCAGGCACTTTCATTGATCTCCTAATTGCTAACTCCTTCTCTTCGGCTCTGAACCATAGCTTCCTTTTTTCTTCGTTACTTAGCTCTCTTACTGGTTCTTCAGTCGATGACTTAGGATTCAAAGCAGCATTCACTACGTCAAGATCAACAATTCTATCTTCATCTATCATATAAGTGTCAGTGATAGGATTCTGCTGTACAACTATTTCGTCAGCTTCATCATCCTCATCAGCTACTACCTCATCTTCAGGTTGCCAATCTACTATCTCTTCCGGAATAAACTCTCCTTCTTCAAGCTCTTCATCTTCATAATCAAAACCTCCATCTAGTGCATCATCATCAAGATCCATGAGTGCTTCAATCATCTCACTGATCTCAAAGTCTGAAGGCTGTTTAGATGAACTAGCTTCACCCCTTTGTCCTTAGCCTTGACTAGGCTCCCCCTGAACTTGAGTAACTTGAGCTGCAGGAAAATCTACAGACTCAATCTCTTTATTCGCACCGGGATCATTGCCTTCATTATCATCATCTTGTCGCTGTACTTCCTGATCTTTACAACTCGTCTCCCCCTGAGTTTGTAGATTTTTCATAAGTTGCCCTAGGAGGGACCGCATTGCTCGGATTTCAGACGATTGGTCAGCAACAAATGATTTAATCTCCGTGTTTTCGTCTCTAACACTTTCAACAATCTTTCTCAGTTCTGCATTCTCCTTATCAAGATTAGAGTTATGCTCTTGGAGTTCACCTACTGCTTTTGTGAGAGTTATGATTTGAACGTGCTGAAAGTCGACACGGCTCTTGAGTTGCATGATTCGTTGATTGTTGGTATAGGCTTCTGATGTAGAAGGGATGGACTGAATGGGAGCAGGATTGAATGGATGGGGAATGTAGGGTTCATATTGCTGAGGTGGCGGTGATGGTGGAGCTGTAACTTGAGGTTGGGTCTGGGTTTGAGGCGGAGGTTGTGCATCGGACTCTGATGTAGTCCCCTGCATAAACCTGTGACGTTTGGCCCGTTGCCTTGTCACCAACTGAGCAGTCTCATCTTCTTCAAAATCTGACTCCTCCAATTCCCTGGCCTCTCGCCTCCTCGAACCACCTTCATTGACAATCAATCGCGAACCATAAGTTCCAATTTGAACTTCAGGAACTGCAGCTGCAGGAACTTCCTCTGAATCGGATTCGGATTCTGAAGATATTAATGCGTCATCTGCCCTTTCCGGTTCGTATTCGTCAACATCACGAAATATATCATCTTCATCTGTTGGTGGACTAAGCAGCTCACCAACCAATGCTGCTGCAACATCTTCATTGGCATTAGGACCAGATGCCCATATTTCCTCCAAAGTTTGAGCAATCTGCTCGGACTCAGGGACTGATTCGTGAACGGCACTTGAAGTCCCGGCTTCTTGTGCTTGTGGCTGTTCGCTTGTAGTAGGCCTGGATGCCTGAATGTGACTCGCAGATTGTTGCTGTTGGCGTCGTGGATCACGCGGCCTAGCACGCGGCTGTTGTTGGCGTTGCGGTTGCTGTTGCTGTTGCTGATGCTGCGGTTGAATATCAACTACCCCTGCCCAGTTGGCATCACCTGGGGCTTGAAATTCCCTATCCAGAATTGCACCAAATAGTGGACGCGCCACTGGAACAGCTAACCTTCCTCGATGTGAGGAACAGTCAGAGTAGATGCGCTTATCCATAATATTCACGCTCAATGCATCATCTGTTTGTGGCAAATCAGGCAAGAAGTGCCTTATCAACATCATTACAAACCTAGGATACAGAAGGAATCTTTCTCTCTCAGGAGCAGTAATTTGATGGATGAATTCCGAGAAAAACAACTGTGAGAAGCTGAACTTCTTATTGTACACCATGGCAATCACCCCGGATTGAATCTTGGATACAATGTAATCAAAGCCAGCCTTCTTAGGTGCAAAACAAACCATGAACACGTGGACCAAAAATCGCCACTGCCCTATCAACCCGCTTTTCATATAAGATGATTTTGTAACGTCCAAACTATAGCCCATTCGCAAAAACGCTGCTTGCCTAATACTTAATGGAAAGTCTATAGGCCCGTCTTCTTGTTCTTGTGAACCCAACTGCAGTACTTGACGCAAAATATCTGCCGAGAAAACCAGAGGTTGGCCAGCAATTCTGGTTCTTAAAACTGTCGGGGTGACAGTACAGTCCACCTGTAAATGATCGTAAAATTGACGCACATATGAAATCACAATCGGAATATTTTGATATAATGCATAGCTGATCCTAGACTCTGCTAGAAAATCTAAAACTTCTCGAAATCCCTGCGCCTCAGGGATGTTATGAGCTGGATTAAGTACCATATTATGTTTCGGGACAAACGCACGAACTGCCATATCTGCACAATAAATAAAACTGTTAGAATTATTAAAAATCAATAAACTTGTTTAAATTCAAAATTTGTTTTATTTTGTACTCGATTAAGTACAAAATCCAACACAATTAAATTTCCACAAGTTTAATAAAATTTAAATTAAACAAATTAAATAAAGTACAGATTCGAAAGTAACAGATTCGAAGTCTCCCTTTTCGAGTCTAATGGACAGATTCGAGGATCATGGTCATCTCGAATCTAATGACAGATTCGAGAAACCCATGAACAGATTCGAAACCCATGAACAGACTCGAAGCCCCGTCGGCCCTTATTTCAACAAAAACCCACAATTTTAACCATTTTGAACTTAGCAAATCACATACATTAGTTCAACTAGGTTCTAATTATAGATTTATGCTTTCAATTTGATATTTTATAGGTCCTAACTTAGTTATTTTAGCAAAAACTCTATTTTGACCCATAAAACTTCAAAATGTGATGTTTTAAGCCCAAAATTGTGTATAAAACTACCAAAATCTTGTACAATCCGGTTGATTATACCTAGATATGAGTGTAGAATCGAACACAAAAGCTTTAGACTCGATGAAATGTTGTTTATATGAAATACGATAGACTCGAGAACAGATTCGAAATCGCTGATATAGATTCGAGAGTATAGATTCGACAACAGTAAAGTAATAAATGACTTCACTATTGACCTATATATACTACCTACCTTCGAGTCTATGTGTAGTTTCGAGTCTACTGACAGATTCGAAATACTTCACTTCGAGTCTGTCTTAGATTCGAAATTGCCAATACTTAGAAAAATTTCGGAAATTTTGAAATAACTTCAACTTTTCCAACTATTTTCTACGGTATTGTGTAACCAGATAAACTATGCGAATTCTTTTACCCTAAGCACAGATATTTCACGCATTGTGTATTTTATCCAACTCTGAATGAACCCTCAGTAATTTTTGACCTTTTACCTAAGAAAAAATTAAACTAACTAAAATAAAATAAAATAAACTAAGGTAAAAATAAAATAAAGTAAAATAAAATTTTGACCAAAAATTTAGTCTAGACTTAAGAAAAAATTTACAATCTAAGCTAAAAACTTAACAATATATTTTTGATGAGTATAGTCTAAGAAATGTTCAATCAGATAGCGATGTCCGATACTAACTCTCAGTACTTAAACTTTCACACTTAGGAATTTTTTGAATTCCTTTGATTTTTTGTCGTGACATACCCATTTAGTCGATTGTTGGTATTTTACCCTGTTAAACATTCTACATTTCGGAATATCCCTTGACCTTTTTATTTATCAGGAAATTATCTTACGTAACGCAAACATAGACGTACTTTTATGATCAAGGCACACAGACAAAAATTCTAACTTGTTGGTATTTGCAAACTTTCTTTAAAAGACAAACATCGGACACAGGTCTGTATTCTCATACAACAAAGTGTCTTAGTTCGACTTAAGGTTTATTTTTAAAGTTAGCAGATAGCGGTGACAGGTCTGTACTGACGTACAACAAAGCGACATGTCTGCTAACCCGAATCTAAACAGAGACAACAGGTCTGTACTTACGTACAACAGAGTTGCATGTTTTCGACTCTCAGTTACATATGATATTTCTATTCTTTCCATTTTTAGATGTATTTGATGTTGCCATACATCCCCAGAAAGTTTGCATACCTCATTTAGACTTAATGTTTGTATGTCTTGTACATAAAAATTAAGACCGATTGGTCGTACATCTAGGTTAGTGACACGCTTGACTTTTTCTAGAATATTTTATTAGCCTTGAGATTCCCTATATGTATTATGCCTACCAACACATCAAACTAAATAAAGTATAACACTTAGAATTTAGTTGCATTATGTGTGAAAGCCTAAATACTTATAGTCTGTAACGACGGTGCTAATTTTCGTCACTTTGTACCTATGTATCTAAGACTTAACTTTTTTTTTTGATATTCTCTCTTTTTTTGTATTTTTGTACTTTTCTCTCTTTTTTCTTTTGTTTTTCATAAGAAAAAGCAGTAAAATAAGCTAACCTACTAACTTACAAAAAATAGAAACTTACTAAAAATAGAAACTTTCCTAAATTAGCAGACTACTTGTAAAGAAAGAAATACTACGACTCTAAAAGAAAATAAACTTACTACTACTAAGGTCAAATTACTCTGGGTTACGCATTCCATTCAGTTGAATTAAATACTCAAACCGTGACTTATCAAACGCTTTGGTAAATAAATCTGCATTATTATCTTCTGTTGCCACCTTTACCAGTTTGATTAAATTCTTTTCAGCACAATCACGAATAAAATGATGCCTTATGTCTATGTGCTTTGTTTTACTGTGTTTAACTGGATTATTAGTTATTGCGATAGTAGACTGATTATCTATCCTAATTGGAGTTTGAGTGTAAGCCAAACCGTAATTCCGCAATTGTTGTTGTATCCACAGAACCTGTGAGCAGCAACTACCAGCAGCAACATACTCGGCCTCGCATGTTGAAATGGCTACCGATGTTTGTTTCTTGCATTGCCAGGATACCAATCTCCCTCCTAGGAACTGACAACCTCCAGTTGTAGATTTGCGCGTCAAGCTGCATCCTCCGTAGTCAGAATCCGTGAACGCTTCCAACTCTAGATCTCCCTCCGCGTGATACCAAAGTCCCAGCTTCGGTTTCGACTTGAGGTATCGTAGAATCCGCTTCACAGCTTTCATATGCATCTCCTTCGGATTCGCTTGAAACCTAGCACAAATACACACAGCAAACATAATATCAGGTCTTGAAGCAGTTAAATACATAAGTGACCCAATCATGGTCCGATATAAAGTCGGATCCACATCGGTATCACTTTCAGTACCTGGCCCGAGATTGTGATTCACTTGAATCGGCGTGCTGAAATGGGCAGTCAACTTTGTTCCTTCCATCCCAAACCGTTCCAATATGTCATAGACATACTTGGTCTGATGGATAAACATGCCTTCCTTCTTCTGGTCAACTTGTAACCCCAAAAAGAAATTCAACTCCCCCATAGCACTCATCTCGAACTTAGAGTTCATAACCTTCTCGAAATCTTTGCACATCTGTTCGTCTGATGATCCAAAAATGATATCATCTACGTACACTTGTACCAAGATAAAATGATCTCCCTTTCTCTTCACAAATAGAGTACTATCTATCCTACCCCTCTCAAAGCCGTTTTCTAAAAGATGGTTGGATAAAGTCTCATACCACGCCCTAGGTGCCTGATGTAATCCGTAAAGAGCCTTATCTAAGCGATATACTCTCTCAGGATATTTTGGATCTGTAAATCCGGGCGGTTGTTCTACATACACCAACTCCTTCACTTTCCCATACAGGAAAGCACTCTTAACATCTAACTGATATACCTTAAATCCCTTGAAGGAGGCAAAAGCTAAAAACAACCTAATTGCTTCTAACCTTGCTACAGGTGCAAACACTTCGTTGTAATCGATTCCCTCCTCTTGGTTGAAACCTTTTACAACTAATCTCGCCTTGTTGCGCGTGACTATACCCCGATCGTCTCTTTTGCACTTAAAAACCCATTTGGTTCCTATTGCAATCTCCCCTCGAGGTAACGGAACTAACTCCCACACTTCTAGTTTCCTAAATTGTGAAAGTTCTTCCTGCATCGCTTCAACCCAGGAGTTATCCTTTAGTGCCATCTGCACATTTTTCGGCTCTACTTGCGATATGAAGCATGAATATAGACATGTGTGATATGCCTCGGAGTCGTTTATCATCGACAACAACACAGTGTTGTTATTTACACTACTCCGAGTCTTCACACCCTCATTAGGATTTCCTATGATGTTATCTATTGGATGGTTCTTGTTAATCCTAGAGGTCTCTATTTCATCAACACTTAGATTATCTCCTAAGTTGGATCCTATTTCACCTAAAGGGGGAACAGGCTCAGCTTCTACATTTTCCTCCTCACGGACAGTTTCCTCAGAGTTGGAACTCGATGCTTGAGTCTGATTCTCATTGGTAGGTGCCTCTTGATCAGCAACTTCTGGAGATCCATCTACAGTCGCAGTAGGCTCGAACGTAGATTCGAACGTGGTCCTTGGAAAGATTTGGCCATCGTCGTTTAGATGCAACGTCGCCAAGTCCTTCTCGATAGTACCTGCATTATCATTCAGAGGAATGTTAAATGACTCAAATAACTTATCATAGTCAAATATCCATTCCGGACCAGTTTGGGGCTCATGTGTATAACTTGAGACTTCAATATTATACACAATCTCCACAGTACCAGTTGTTTTGTTAAACACCCGTTTGTTTGGTGAGTTTGGCACATAACCTAGGAAGTATCCTTCGTCAGCCTTTTCA
>JAANYP010009509.1:0-16337 GCA_020465985.1 Centrapalus pauciflorus | reverse complement strand
GTGCTGAAAAGAACTTAATCAAACTGGTAAAGGTGGCAACAGAAGATAATAATGCAGATTTATTTACCAAAGCGTTTGATAAGTCACGGTTTGAGTATTTAATTCAACTGAATGGAATGCGCAACCCAGAGTAATTTGACCTTAGTAGTAGTAACTTTACTTTATTTTATTATAGAGTAGTAGTTTTTTCTTTCTTTTCAGTAATCTGCTAATTTAGGAAGGTTTCTATTTTTAGTAAGTTTCTATTTTTAGTAAGTTAGTAGATTAGCTTAGTTTACTGCTTTTTGCTATGAAAAACAAAAGAAAAAAAAGAGAAAATTTACAAAATTCACAAAAAGCGAATATCAGAAAAGGAGTTAGTTCTTAGATACATAGGTTCAAGTGACGAAAACTAGAACCGTCGTTACAAGACTCTAAGTATTTAGCTTTCACCATAATCGCCAACTAAATCCTAGTGTTATACTTTATTTAGTTTGATTGTTGGTCAGGCATATACATATAGGAATCTAATGGCTAATAAATATTATGAAAGCAACGTGTGTCACTAACTTAGATGTACGAACCAATCGGTCTAATTTTTATGTACAAGACAACAACATTGACGATCTAAATGAGTTGCAAACTTTCTGGGGATGTATGGAAACATCAAATACATCTTAAAATGGAATGAATAGAAAAATCATATAAAACTGAGAGTCGAAAACATGCAACTCTGTTGTACGTAAGTACAGACCTGTTGTCTCTGTTTAGATTCGGGTTAGCAGACATGTTGCTTTGTTGTACGTCAGTACAGACCCGTCACCGCTGTCTGCTACCTTTAAAAATAAACCTTAAGTCGAACTAAGACACTTTGTTGTATGAAAATACAGACCTGTGTCCGATGTTTGTCTTTTAAAGAAAGTTTGCAAATACCAACAAGTTAGAATTTTTGTCTGTGTGCCTTGATCATAAAAGTATGTCTATGTCTGAGTCACGTAAGATAATTTCCTGATAAATAAAAAGGCCAAGGGATATTCCGAAATGTAGAATGTTTAACAGGGTAAAATACCAACAATCGGCTAACAGGGTATGTCACGACAAACAATCAATGGAATTCAAAAAATTCCTAAGTGTGAAAGTTTAAGTACTGAAAGTTAGTATCGGACATCGCTATCTGATTGAACCTTTCTTAGTCTATACTCATCAAAAATATGTTGTTAAGTATTTAGCTTAGATTGTAAATTTTTTCCTTAAGTCTAGATTAAATTTTTGGTCAAAATTTTATTTTACTTTATTTTATTTTATTTTTACCTTAGTTTATTTTATTTTATTTTAGTTTAGTTTAGTTTAATTTTTACTTAGGTAAAAGGTCAAAAGTTACTGAGGGTGCATTCAAAGTTGAATAAAATAAACATTGCGTGAAATATCTGTTGCTTAGGGTAAAAGAGTTGGCATAGTTTATCTGGTTACACCATACCGTAGAAAAAAGTTGGAAAAGTTGAACTTATTTCAAAATTTTCGAAATTTTTCTAAGTGTTGGAGGTTTCGAATCTAAGACAGACTCGAATAAGGAGTACTTCGAATCTGTCAGTAGATTCGAATCTATGCTTAGACTCGAAGGTTGGTGGTATAAATAGGTTAACAGTAGGTCATTAATACTATCTGTTTTCGAATCTATACTATCGAATCTATTCAGGCGATTTCGAATCTATTTTCTCGAGTCTATCGTATCTCTCCTAAACGACATTTTGTCGAGTTTCAAGCTAGTGTGTTCGATTCTACTACTAGATCTAGGTATAATCAACTTGATTGTACAAGTTTCATGTAGTTTTATACACAATTTAAGGCCAAATCATCGATTTTTGAAGTTTTATAGGTTGAAATAGGGTTTTTGCTAAATTACCAAGTTTGGACCTATAAAAGATCAAATTAAAGACATACATCAATGATTAGAACCTAGTTGAACTAATGTATGTGATTTACCAAGTTCAAAATGGTTAAAATCTTGGGTTTTTTGTTGAAAATTCATTCGTCGGGGCTTCGAATCTGTTCTAGGATTCTCGAATCTGATCATGGGTTTCTCGAATCTGTCATTAGATTCGAGATGACCATGATATTCGAATCTGTCCATTAGACTCGAAATGGGACTCTTCGAATCTGTCCATTACACTCGAATATGGACACTTCGAATCTGTTGCTTTCGAATCTGTACTTTATTTAATTTGTTTAATTTAAATTTTATTAAACTTGTGGAAATTTAATTGTGTTAGATTTTGTATTTAATAAAGTACAAAATAAAACAAATTTGAATTTAAACAAGTTTATTGATTTTTAATGAGTCTAACAGTTTTATTTATTGTGCAGATATGGCAGTTCGCGCTTTTGTCCCGAAGCATAATATGGTCCTTAATCCAGTTAATGATATCCCTGAGGCACAGGGTTATCGTGAAGTTTTGGACTTCCTAGCTGAGTCTAGGATTAGCTATGCTTTATATCATAACATTCCCATTGTAATTTCGTATGTACGACAATTTTACGATCATTTACAGGTGGACTGTACTGTCACCCCGACAGTTATCAGAACCAGAATCGCTGGCCAACCTCTTGTCTTCTCAGCAGATATGTTGCGCCAAGTGCTACAGTTGGGTTCACAGGAACAAGAAGACGGGCCTATAGACTTTCCATTGAGTATTAGGCAAGCCGCGTTTCTGAGAATGGGCTATAGTCTGGACGTTACGAAATCATCTTATATGAAGAGTGGATTGATAGGGCAGTGGCGATTTCTGGTCCACGTGTTCATGGTTTGTTTTGCGCCAAAGAAGGCTGGTTTTGATTACATCGTCTCAAAGATCCAATCAGGGGTAATTGCGATGGTGTATAATAGGAAGTTCAGCTTCTCGCAGTTGTTTTTCTCGGAATTCATCCATCAGATTACAGCTCCTGAAAGAGAAAGATTCCTTCTGTATCCAAGATTTGTGATGATGTTGATAAGGCACTTCTTGCCAAATTTGCCACAATCAGATGACACTTTGAGCGTCAATGTTATGGATAAACGCATATTTGCTGATTGTTCCTCACATCGAGGAAGGTTAGCGGTTCCGGTGGCGCGTCCATTATTTGGAGCAATTATAGACAGGGAATTTCAAGCCCCAGGTGATGCCAACTGGGCAGGGGTAGTTGATATTCAACAACAGCAACAGCAACAGCAACCGCAACGCCAACAACAGCCGCGTGCTAGGCCGCGTGATCCACGACGCCAACAGCAACAACCTGCTAGTCAAATTCAGGCATCCAGGCCATCAACAAGTGAACAACCACAGGCACAAGAAGCAGGGACTTCAGGTGCAGTCCCCGAATCTGAGCAGCTTGCTCAGACTTTGGAGGAAATATGGTCTTCTGGTCCTAATGCAAATGAAGATGTGGCAGCAGCATTAGTAGGTGAGCTGCTTAGTCCGCCTGGAGATGAAGATGACATATTTCGTGATGTTGAGGAATATGTGCCAGAGCAGGCTGATAACGTTTTGTCATCATCTGCAACCGAATCAGAAGAGATGGAGGAGTTAGAGGTTGAAGCTCCTGAGTCAGTATCGACTGAACCACCTGTTCAAATTGGAACTTATGGTTCGCGATTGATTATAAATGAGGGTGGTTCTAGGAGACGAGTGGACAGGGAATTGGAGGAGTCTGATTTCGAAGAAGAAGAAGTTTCTCATCTAGTGACAAGGCAACGGGCCAAACGTCACAGGTTCATGCAAGGATCCTCTTCAGCTTCAGCAGAACAACCTGAAATTCCTCAACCTCAGGACCCTCAAACCACCATTCCACCATCACCACCTCATGATGAACCATACATCCCATCGCCGATCATTCCAACTCCAATTCAATCCATCCCATCAACCTCATCCTCATACGCCGACAATCAAAGGTTTCTGCAGCTAAAAGCTCGAGTTGACTTCCAAAATATCCAGATCTTAGGCCTAACAAAGGCAATCGGTGAGATTCAGACTCATAATGCAAATCTTGATAAGGAGAATGCCGATCTAAAGAAGATTGTGGAAAAAGTTCAGGAAGAGAACTTAGAGCTAAAAACCTTTGTTTGTGATCAGTCTGCTGAGATAAGGTCGATGCGCTCCCTAATTGAGCAGCTAATGAAAAATTTACAGGCTCAGGGGGAGACATCGTGCCGAGATCGGGAAGTACAGCGTGAAGATGATGATAATGAAGGCAATGATCCCGGTGCGAATAAAGAGATTGAGTCTGTAGATTTTCCTGCAGCTCAAGTTACACAAATTCAGGGGGAGCCAAGTACCGAAGGAGGAGAGGGAGGATCTGGAAAAGAAGCAGGTTCCTCAAGGGTTTTGGACAGTGACATTATAGATGCACTGAAAGACATAGAGGAAGAGCTTATGGACTTTGATGATGAAGAAGAAGAATTGGAGGAAGGTGAGTTTATTCCAGAGGAGGTCGTCGACTGGAAATCAGACGATGAAGTGTTGGATGATGAAGACGATCAAGTCAATGAGGTTATTGTCAATTCACAACCTATCACGGAGCTATATGAAGGACAAAATCATAATGTGATTGACATTGACTATATCAAGGTAGCCTCAGTCGAGGACAAAGAACTTGAAGAGGCCGAGAAGGAGCCATCTAGAACTGACTTGATAAATCTTTGGTTCAAGAAAGAGGAAAAGAAAGAGCGTTTGAAGATGAAGAAGAAAATGAGAGTTCCAGGTGCTGGAAACTTCTCAGGAGGCATTATAAGCTGGTTCTTTGACAAAGAACTGCAGCTATTTATCTTGAAAAGAAGAGATGGACTACAATACTTGAGGCAAACACTAAAAGCATTTAACTCATTGCCCAAGATTGAAGTAAAGGAGCTTGCTTGGAAAGAATTAATTAATATAGGTAATGACCAGTACGCTGAGGTTGTGGCAAGAATCATAAGGAAAGAAGGAAGATCTGGGAAGTTTGAGCGACTCAAGCCAAGGACCGGAAAGAGGGTCGAGGATCAGTCGAGAATAGATCCTCATACAGGTAGGCCATGGGCCAGGATGGAATACAAACCTGTGAGGTGTCTAAAGAAAGTCCCAATGAAACCAATGCCACAGAACGTTTTGAGCAACATGAAGTGGTGGTACCTAGAAATTGACATTGCTGAAGCCATCATGGAGGATCAAGACGAGCAGGTCATTTTGAAGGTATATGATCCACTGCATTTGATAAACCTATCAAAGGACGACCTGAAGAAGCTTCATGATCAGCCTATCTTCTTTACTGAACCATGGAGATCTGAAGCCAGGAAGTTCCAAAAGGTAGTTAAAGTTTGTATAGATGCTGGATTATATGCTGGTAGTAGTATATATAGCTCTAGTACTTAAATTTGATGTAATGTAAATAATTAGAAGCTATCGTCAAGGGGGAGTCTGTTGGTACACCCTGTGTGACGATAGCAGTCTAATCGATCTGCATTATGGTTTAAGTAATATTCTGAGTATTAACAAGTGTTTTGATATATATGTTTATATATGGTTGATATTTATTAGTGTTTGTATGTTTGAACTTGATGTAACGTATTACAAGAAGTTCAAACATAAAGTACAAAGATAAATTCAATCATATGTAATATTGTAAGGTTCAACACTTAGTTGTTTATGTAAAAGGCTAGATTCGAATTATATATGGGTTGACATTCGAATCTGTGATAGATTCGAATGTAACCATAGATTCGAAAATAGGCTAGATTCGAGACTGTCAGATGGACAGATTCGAATGGGCCTTGGGCCAGATTCGAGGTTGGCCCACAACAGACTCGAATCAGGGTCTATAATTAGGGATAGACTCGAATGATTAAGAGACTTTTTGCAGAATTCGTGAGGGATTAAGCAAAGGGCGATCTCGAGTTTATCAGCTAGGTGAGTGCCGTTTCGGAGAGAATTAGTACGTAGGATCGTTCGTGTGTCGTTCGTTCAGCGTCTAATAGTCTCCGTGTTCCGTTGGTTGAGAGTTGTCCGTCTGACCGTCAACGAGGATTCCGCACTCGTTCACGGATCCGCGTCTAGATAGATCTTGCAGTCGTAGACCTTACAGTGATGTAAGTTGATGAATGGGGATATCTTTGGGTTTCATATTTCATGTTTAATTGATTAATAATCAAAGCTTGCACAACATAACCCATGTTCCTTTCATTTCGTAAGATTTGAGCCTTTAAGAGCATTCATGATATATTAGTTGCTCAAAAATTCATTTGGTTATGTGTGTGCCGATTGTCACTATTCATAGTAGAACTTGCCGGTTTTGATGCTTTTCAAGAACACATTTCTTGTTGTTATTGCGTTCGTGTGATAGAGGCATTTAGGTCTAACACCCTTCTTTTTAGCCTTTTATTCCTTTTTCTTTTTGCCTAAACATTCCCTAGAAGCCAAGTTGAGCCTTTACCCTCTTTGTTGTGTTAAAACCTATTAGCTTTTAGCCTTTCTATCCTTTTAACTTGAGTCACCCTTAGCCCAACTTCTATGTTGTCAAAATTAGGAGTTAACTATCCTAGAAGAATAGACACTTGAAGTATATACATGTTTATAGTGGTCCTTTCAAAGTGATTGTACACATGCTTTGAAAGTTTAAAAAAAAAATGAAAAAAAAAAATGAAAATGCAGAAAAGAAAAGAAAAAGAAAAAGAAAGAGCATCAAAGATGCATAGTAATGTAAATATAGAGTATTTTCAATTGAGTTGTTATAGCTAGAAGAATGGAAGGTTATAAATTGCCAAATCAAAAGTAGTGGAGTCCATTCTTTGTTTAGTTGCATAGGTTTGGATAGATGGTGTCTTGTGTTGTTTGTTTAGATAATCCCTTTATCTTTGATTCATTTTAGTTGGGCTAATTTCGTCACTTAACCAAAAGTTCCTCACCTAAACCCAAGCCCGTTACAACCCTTGTAAAGACCTCTTGATGTTTGCAATTCAATAAGAAAGTGTTGGAGATTAGATTGATTGGCAAGCCTATGCTCATGATAGTTTCAATTTCGTGCAATGAGAGTGCACTTTGATTTCGCTTAAACACTGAGTGCTTGAGTGTCTTTATTTTTCGTGAGGTGTTTAGCTTTGAATACTAATCATGATGACTTGAATTGTGAAAGCCATGTATGCTTAGTTGGATTCTTGCATTGTGCTTCAAAGTTTATCCTTCAAAATTTGCAAGCCAATAAGGGTATATTATGTTCTATGATATTGATTGAGTGCTTGAAAGTTTTAAATGCTTCTTGGAGAGCCAATTTTGTCCCTGATCTAATGTGTGTTTTGATGTTTGCTTGAGGACAAGCAATTGTCAAGTGTGGGAATATTTGATATCGCCATTTTTGTGTATATTTATCAGGCGATATTTGTTTTGATTTACATATTAATATTACTTATAGTAATCTTTTTATGCAAGTTTTGGTATTTTGTTGAAATTTTGTTATTTGGAGCAGGTTTTGTGAAAGGTACTTGAAGTAGCTGTCCTGGAAAAAGCGCGGCGCGTATCTGAGAAGCGCGGCGCGGTAAATTCAGCAGAACCACAACCAGATTTTGTCATCAAAAAGCGCGGCGCGCCCAGCTCAAAAGCGCGGCGCATAAATGGCTCAGCAACTTGCAATTTTTAATCATTTTCAATGGAGGTCCAATAGGAGAGCAGTCTTTTGAAAAGCGCGACGCGCTCCCACAAAAGCGCGGCGCGTAAATGCCACTGTTTATAATTTCAGAAACTCGTTTTTGAAAAGGGATTTTCGAAAATAGAGTGTTGCTGTGGCGATTTTTGGCGATAGAAGTCGTTTTGATGCTCGATTTTTGAAGGGTTTCCATCCATTTCAACCATCTAACACCGATTTCATCAATAGGGGAGTAATCTCATCTTCATTTTGTCTTGATTTTTGAATTGTCATTCAATGTTCTTGGCAATTTGTGTTGTAAAACTCTTCAATATGATGGAGTAGTAACTTTTTGATCATTTGGGTATGAAATACCTTAACATTTGATGATGATTATGTAATACTTGGAATATGAATATGTTTAGTTGTTATTATGGATGAATGTAGTGATTTGTTTGCAAAAACATGTTTTGATTCATTTTGGATGTTGATTAACCTTTGATGTGAGTTAGGGTTTATTAATATCTATGCTAAATGAAGTGATTTTTATTGCTTTGTTCAAATCCTTTAACTTGTGAGAGTAATGGAAAATGGATATATTAATGTTTTGCTATGAATCATTATATAATTTGTGTAAGGATGTGAGTCTAATGCAAATTATGTTAACATTGTGAAGTGAAAACATCATCCGTGATAATAACCAATATATGAGTATGAATGTATGTTCTTAACTTTTGTAAAATAATGATTGAGTGATCTTCATTGTTTTATGAATGTATCTTTTAGTACCAAATGTTATTTGCATAATATTTTGATACTTGAATTCATACTCATATCTTAATTGGTATAAATTCTCAAGGGAGTGATCCTTTGATAGTTCTATATTAATTAAGGAATTAAGATATTTGATAGTCTTTGAGTGATCTTGGCTATTGAATAACTTAAGCAATAGCATATTTTTATTCCAAGGCATTATCATTACTTAATCATCCATGTGTTAAGGGAAATAATCCCAAGTGATCATCCTTTAATCATCAAGTTTTAATCCTTCTCTCGTTGTTATTGTCACGGTATTTGTACACTCATTTGATAATTGAAATCTTAATGATAAATCTTACACAATTTCGGCTATCTAAATTTTAATCTGCTTCTTATTGTTTTGCAAATCCAATTATCCCTGAGATCGACAACCCGGACTTACTTAGCTATACTAGTATACGATAGGTAATACTTGCCTATTTGTCCGCTAGTTTTAGTTATTTATTTCCGTTTTTATATTTAAAACAAAGGTGCGCTAGCGGCACATCAGTATTCTCCTTCTGGGCGTCAATCACATAAGCCAGGAAGGTTTCGCAACCCTTGGTCACGTATCTCTGAGCTCTAACCATCGAGATGATCCCAATCTCGCCCTTTCGCCTCTCCCCGTTGTTATGACATATTTTGTACATATTTTTCAGTCATATTTTGCCTCGGATTTGGGCTATTTTTGCCTTGAATTGTTTAAATACTACTCTGATTTGTCCATTTTTGTGTTTCGCAGTTCGAAGGTTGCCTAAAATGGAAAAGAATGGATTATGGAGCTTATTCGTCAAATTTACGGGCTGAGCCGATCTTCCTTGGAATCCTGTTGACTTTGACCGAGTTGACCTGATCGCGGCCTCGACCATATCAGCGCGATCGCGCTGACTTGCGATCATCAGAACGCGCTCATGCTTGTTATCTCGCCCGCGATCCTTTCAGCGCGGCCGCGATCACAGAAAAATATAAAAGTCAGCAGTCGTTTCGTTTTTTTTTTATGCATTTTTGAGACGAACTTTTTCACACAGTTTATAGTGCGATTAGTAGGTGTTTCGTAGTTTTATGTTTTCAGCCTAGTTTAGGATAGATTAGGGAAGCATTCGGTTAGTAGAGTGGTTCAAGCATTCGGTTGCGGGATTTTCTCGTTTTTCATCCGGATTTTGGTACATTCTTTCCATATTTCCTTCTGAAATTAATATGTTTAGTATAGATCTCGTTAATTCTGTAGTTTTTATCATGATTAGTGAGTAGTTCATCCAAGCACTTGCTTGGTTACGTTTTTATATGGATTAATGAAGTATTTGATGGTTTTGGTTGAAAAGTGTTTGATTCATTGATGTATTCTCGACTCATACGATTAATATGCGTAAAATCAGAATTGTAGTTGCTATTCTAGCCAAATTGTGATCATGATTATTGATTATTAATGCTGATTTTTATAAACTCAATCAAATTTAAGTGGTTTATTAATTGGTTGCTGTTTCTAGCATTATTGTGATTATGAGTTGGTGATTAGTTAATAAATTGTGAAATCATCGTATGCAAATTAATTCTTAGCAGTATGGTGATTATAGGATTAATTTAATCTTTGATTTCCTTAGACTTGATTGATGTTTATGCGGCTAAATTGAATATTTAGAGTTATTTCCGAGCGCTTGACGTGTTGACAGTTTTAATCTCTAAAAGTTAGATTTAGTTGACTTAATTGATCGTAAAAGACATTTATTGTTGATTTTTAGAAATTTGGGGAATACTGGAGAAGTCCATTCTTGATTTTCTAAAATTAATAGAAGATGTCCATGAATCGGTTTTACATCCAAGTTTAAAACTCTTAAGCTAAAAGATTTAAAACAGTTGGATTTAATTCTAACTTAATTTTCTTTGACCAAAAACATCTTAAGTGTTTTTACACCATTTTACTTCGTTAATCCTAAAAGACGTAATCAAGTGAGTGTTGCCTTTTAATATACATCTGATATAAATCTGTGCTAGCATTTCGTCTTATAAATTGTCATAATCTGTTAGATAGCATAGTTTAAGTAATTAGGGTTATAAATCATCATCAACCCTTATCAATGGTTAGATATTAGTGATAATCTTAGTATCGGTATCTCGATCCTTAGTGCCGTTCCCTGAGTTCGATAATTCCCGAGGTCAGCTTCTAGCTATACTATCTACGACTGGTACACTGTCAGTGGTATTTGGTATAACTTAGGCTTTCTTCATTCTTTTGATTTAAATTGCCAAATCCGCGTAAAGATCACCCGTAAACTGTAATGACCTCAGTCTCAGAAATCGGTATCCTGATCATCTTCTTAGCACAAAGAATATCTGCCGGACGGGCTGTCATCCAGTCCATACCGACGATCACATCGAAGCTGCTAATCTCAATAGGCAGTAAATCGATCTGGAATCGATGAGTATCGATCTCGAGTACACACTCTCGATATACACGGCTCACTAAGGCGATACTGCCGTCTACCCTCTCGACAATCAATGGCACAGATTACACAGTAGGAGCAACAGTAAAATAAGCACAGAAGGACACTGACACATATGAGCGATCGGCTCCAGAATCAAATAAGACTCGCGCACGCAAGCCGTTCAGAATATACGTACCCGTAACAACATCTGGAGCATCTCTGGCCTCCTCAGCTGTGGCCTGGAACACTCGGCCTCTGGCTCTCGGAGCTGCATCCCTACGGGAGGTGGAAGAAGAAAGCTCTGCTCTAGCACTGCTCGTGCTCGCTCCCGGTACTGCTGATGCTGTCTCTGGGCAATCTCTCATGCGATGGCCTGGCTTCCCAAATCGGAAGCATAATGCCTCTGGGGCGGTGCATGCTGTGGCTGTATGGCCGAACTGGCTGCATCTGAAACATTTGAACTGATCACTAGCACATGGACCGGCATGCCTGCGATGGCATCTCGGACAATCTCGCTCCCCAGACGAACTATCAACTCTGCTCCCTGATGCCCGGGACCCCTGCCCGACACTACACTGACTAACTGTACGACTATCTCTTTGACCCTGACCTCTGGATCTGTCATCTCGACCTCTATCTCTGCCTAGGGGTGAGCGACGGGTACCATTTCCTGAACCCGAACCGGTACCAACCGGTACCGAATTAATATATTCGGTTCGGTATTCGGTTTTTAAATTAGTTAAAATTCGGTATTCGTTACTCTCGGTTCGGTATTCGGTTTTTAAATTATCTAAAATTCGGTATTCGGGACCAAACCGGTACCATATAAAATTATACGGTTCGGTATACGGTTCTTTCAAAACTAGTAATTCGATTTCGGTATTTTCGGGATCGGTACCGGTTAGGTTCGGTCCGGTACCGAGCTCACCCCTATCTCTGCCTCTGTCCCTGCCTCGGTCCCTACGCGAACCTGCACTCTGCTCCTGATGACGGCCCTGCTCGGGCTGCTGGTCCCTCGACTCACGCCAGTAACTGGACTGCTCGGAGACCCCTGTACGCTGTCTCTGGGTGGGCGGCTGCTCCCGCTGCCTCTTGATCTCTCGCTCTCTCATGCGAGCTAACTCCAGCGCTCTAGCAAAAGATGACGTCTCCTGCAATCCCACAAACTCCCTAATGTCTGGTCTCAGGCCGTCAACAAAAGCATCGGCCTTGCGCCTCTCTGTATCCACATGCTGCGGCGCAAACTGGGAGTATTCGTTAAAGCGGTCCACGTACTGTTGCACGGACAGATCCCTCTGCTGTAGGTGGAGGAAGCGGCGCTCCATCTCTCTCTGCTCGGCACGGAGCGCATACTGAATCTCAAACATGGCCTTAAACTGGGCCCAAGACATCGCATATGCCCGTGAATCAGGCATAGAAGACTCAATAGATCTCCACCACTGCGAGGCTCCACCCCTCAATTGATACGTGGCATACCCAACAATATCTTTCGGGTCCACATGAGCAACCCGAAAAGCAGACTCGATCTCGCGCTCCCACGCGAGTGCCATCCCTGGCTCACCTCCGCCTCTGAACTCTGGAGGATTCCCAGTCATGAAATCCTTAAATGAACTCCCTCGCTGAGACGTAGACAAAGAGGCACCCATACCCGTATCCTGACCACCCCCAGCACGTGGTCCCGTATCATGTCTCTGTTCCCTCTCCTGCTCTCTCTGCTGTCTATAGAACTCTGTGAGAACCTCAAGCAACTCCGACTTGCGGATATACTCATCACCCGGCGGCTTACCCGCACCAGAACCCTCTCCCTGATCTGCCATACTGATCTGCACAAAACAAGGCAATTAAGCACAAAGATAAGTCACCCATCGTCATACACTAAGCCAGGATAATTAAATCCTCTAGTATCCGTCATTGGAATACTCCCCAAGAATCTGAACACGGTCTAAGATCAAGCATCCCCCGATGCCCAATACTAAAACCACAAGCTCTGATACCTTACATGTAACACCCTCTAAACCCAGCTAAAAGCCACGTCATTTACAATACACAGGTGGCATAAACGCATATAAAATCCATCACACATGTCAAGGGTTTACACAAACACGAGTTAATTAAAACATTTCACAAACATAAACGACTCTGCTTAATGTTCAACCCAACATAAGAAACCCGACCCATACCCAAATATTCACATACAAACCCAATATATACTACTTATCCCAAAGTTTCCAACAGAGTAATCACATACATATAACAAAAGCAGAATCTCTCGGCAACAGCAAGTCAAGCTCCTATCGTCGCTCAGGAGCTGGCGGTCCTATCTTCGGTTCCCCTGATACACACATCAGACTCGAATACGTAAGCTTCGCAGCTCGTGAATACACAAGGGTTAGACACTGCACATTTCACTTAAACACGTATCGCATGTCACATGGCATCCCTAAACTATGTGGCATAACACATGCCAACAAGTCTCTAATCATAGACACTAGAGATCCAATACAGAAAGAGATTCTCATCTCAATTGGGGAATCCCTCCCCCCTGGAGCCAAGCCACGCCCGTGGAGGCTAACAGGAGTAACGGCCGCATATATATATATGGGAACCCTACACAGGGTTAAACAGAGCTACACCGCTCCCGCGATAACCCACCGTGATATACTATAACGGATCTCAAGCATATAACACATATAAAGAAAGAAGGATCATACCTGAGGGGCAGCTCGCAGTGCCCAAACAATTCATATAATCACACATGAAACACTAACACGTAAGACTCGAAAGACAGCGACTAGTCTTTAAAAAAGTCTCGCGTACTCACCTGGATCACCCTGCACAATCTCTCTAACTGATTGATCCGAACCCGGCCCGTAACAGTCTCTGGCAATCCCTGTACACAAAATAATTCTCCCCAGATTAATTCCAATTATTCCATACTTGTTAATATACCCAAATGAACCCCACAAAACAGCCCAACGGACCCCCAAAGCCCAGACCGACCCAAGCCCACTGGAGCCGGATCGCGGCCCGCGCTCGGCAAGAACATCGCGGCCGCGCTTGGCACGTCGTGACCGCGCTCGCGATGCAGAACAGGTCCCCTGTTCGCTGTTTCAGTTCTGTCCAGGGGGTGAATTCATCCCCCACAACCCGATTCCAGCAACCAGATACACAAAATTGATACCAATAAAGTCTTAAAACATATCCCAACAAATTCCCAAGATTCCACAACAATTAACACATAAAATCAAGGTCAAATCAAAGGTCTCTTACCTTAAAACTTCAAGAACACACCTCAAGAAGGTTTCAATCTGAATTTGCAACTCCAATTACTTGATTTGGATTCAATCTGAAGCTCCAGCAGCATAAGATCACACACACACACACACACACACACACACACACACACACCTTTCTTCACTAATTTGCACAAAAGAAGGATAAGGGAACACGTCACGTACACATATAACACATAAACGGATCCGGTTATAACGCGGGTTCGACACCGATACCCGACCCCAATATCAAAAATCCACTATTTATATCAATAAGTCCCATTTAATCCCGTGAATTCATAATTATAATTTATCCACTAAAATTATATCCCGAATTCACGTAATTTCCGTCCCGACACGTATAATCCACTATACGGGACACAATTAGACCAACGCAATAATCACTATTATAATTAGTCAATAGGATAATTACACGTACCTGCTCGGGAGTCGGGGTGTTACATATATTTAGAAATAAAAATTTTTAAAAAATAACTACTATTCACATATATTTAAAAAAAAGATAAATAATATCTATGAAAAATAAATAATATCTATGAAAAAAAACTGTAATTTGTTGTAATTCTTAATAAAAATTAATATTTATATGATTTTTAATTCTAACTCATATAAATTTTATGTAACCATTTATTTATAAAAAGTTATTCACGTAAAACATGAGTTGTAATAATAATAACTAGTTTATAACCCACGTATTACATGGATATTTTTAATTAAATTTATTTATATAAAATGTATATGAGTAAAAATAAAAACATACAAAAATAATAATTGTGTTTATTTTTTATTATTTACAGATTAAAAAATAGAGTATATTTATCTTTTTTAAAAATATTAAATTTGTATTTATCTTTTATTTTTTATAAGTTGTAATTATCTTTTTGGTGAACGTAGAGGTGACACGTGACATTTGATGTTTTGCTTTAGTATACATAATGATAATAATTTCCACAACTAATTCAAATTTTTACATTTGGATCTAATTATGATTATTATGGATAATAATGATAGATATTTATTTTAGGTAAATATTAATTTTAAATGTTACAAAATCTAATTTATTACTAATTAATTAATGATAAAAAAGTCAAATTTAATGCAATTAAATTAAGGTGTTAAATTTGGAAAAAAAGATGGAAAAATAAAATTTCTTGTATTGTAGAAGTGACATATGACATGAATTGTTTTATTTTATTATAATATATAGGTTAATCAACTTAGAAAATACATATTTTTTTTATATTTTAATAAATTATTATAAAATTTATATATAATTAAAATAAAAAAATTGAAAGCTAGTTAAATTAAAGATAAAAAAATACGTACTTGTTTGATGTTAAATAAAAAAATATTATTATATTGTATTATTAAAACAGATAATATGTGTTTGCAAAAATTCAAATATGAAATATCAATGTAAGAAACAAAAAACTTCACTTATGTGAATGTTATATATTTTGAAAATGATAACATATAAAGATGGAATAATCGGAAAAGCAACAATGCAAATTTATCATATTACAATTGAGTTTGATCAATTAATTTTAGAATCTATGTTAGCAAAATAAATAATAAAATTTTTTTAACTATATTTACTACACTTATACATTTAAATGGCCAAATTCTTACATTAAATTTAACTAGGAGCATTATGATAATAATGACACAGTATTAATAATTTTAAGTAAATATTATGTTAATATTAAGTCAATGAATGGAAAAAATTAAATCAACGTTTAATGGTATGTGAGTTAAGGTAGTAAATTATGGAATTGAATTTAAAAAAAGGAAAAATTTCATATTACCCCTCCAAAAGTTCATAATATCAATATAATACCCAACTTAAAGAAGTTTTAATATCAATATTTCAGCCCCGTCCTAAAATCAATAGTCATATATGCCGCATTTTAAAATAATTAATATCACTATATCCATCTTAAACGTTCTTAATATCATATATACCCAATTCATTAATTTAATTATTTTTATAACATGGTAAAGCTCATATTTAATATTAATTATTAATTAAGGACCATTATACCCATTACGTCTTTTTTCGGCTTTCAACTAAACCGTCAAAATATCATATTATCCAACTTTAAATTAATATCAATCCCTTTTAAATAATGTTATATCATTTATTTTGTAAACTTTACAGGTAAATTCTTCATAGTAAAACAAATTAATATAACAATAAAAAATGTTATTAATAATTTTTTGC
>JAANYP010009508.1:0-29791 GCA_020465985.1 Centrapalus pauciflorus | reverse complement strand
TCATTTTATGTGACCAAAGCAAACAACAACACACTCATTGTGTGACCCCAAATGGTTGCAATCAGCCACACACAAATAAAAATAAATTGGCCATTGCATGGACAATAGTCACATGAAATACAAGTTTACCTCACTTAAAAGAGCATATGGTCACACATTGTAACACCTACGGCCACATTTGGCATCATTTTATGTGACCAAAGCAAACAACAACACACTCGTTGTGTGACCCCAAATGGTTGCAATCAGCCACACACAAATAAAAATAAATTGGCCATTGCACGGACAATAGTCACATGAAATACAAGTTTACCTCACTTAAAAGAGCATATGGTCACACTTTGTAACACCTACGACCACATTTGGCATCATTTTATGTGACCAAAGCAAACAACAACACACTGTTGTGTGACCCCAAATGGTTGCAATCAGCCACACACAAATAAAAATAAATTGGCCATTGCATGGACAATAGTCACATGAAATACAAGTTTACCTCACTTAAAAGAGCATATGGTCACACTTTGTAACACCTACGGCCACATTTGGCATCATTTTATGTGACCAAAGCAAACAACAACACACTCATTGTGTGACCCCAAATGGTTGCAATCAGCCACACACAAATAAAAATAAATTGGCCATTGCATGGACAATAGTCACATGAAATACAAGTTTACCTCACTTAAAAGAGCATATGGTCACACTTTGTAACACCTACGGCCACATTTGGCATCATTTTATGTGACCAAAGCAAACAACAACACACTCGTTGTGTGACCCCAAATGGTTGCAATCAGCCACACACAAATAAAAATAAATTGGCCATTGCATGGACAATAGTCACATGAAATACAAGTTTACCTCACTTAAAAGAGCATATGGTCACACTTTGTAACACCTACGGCCACATTTGGCATCATTTTATGTGACCAAAGCAAACAACAACACACTCGTTGTGTGACCCCAAATGGTTGCAATCAGCCACACACAAATAAAAATAAATTGGCCATTGCATGGACAATAGTCACATGAAATACAAGTTTACCTCACTTAAAAGAGCATATGGTCACACTTTGTAACACCTACGGCCACATTTGGCATCATTTTATGTGACCAAAGCAAACAACAACACACTCGTTGTGTGACCCCAAATGGTTGCAATCAGCCACACACAAATAAAAATAAATTGGCCATTGCATGGACAATAGTCACATGAAATACAAGTTTACCTCACTTAAAAGAGCATATGGTCACACTTTGTAACACCTACGGCCACATTTGGCATCATTTTATGTGACCAAAGCAAACAACAACACACTCGTTGTGTGACCCCAAATGGTTGCAATCAGCCACACACAAATAAAAATAAATTGGCCATTGCATGGACAATAGTCACATGAAATACAAGTTTACCTCACTTAAAAGAGCATATGGTCACACTTTGTAACACCTACGGCCACATTTGGCATCATTTTATGTGACCAAAGCAAACAACAACACACTCGTTGTGTGACCCCAAATGGTTGCAATCAGCCACACACAAATAAAAATAAATTGGCCATTGCATGGACAATAGTCACATGAAATACAAGTTTACCTCACTTAAAAGAGCATATGGTCACACTTTGTAACACCTACGGCCACATTTGGCATCATTTTATGTGACCAAAGCAAACAACAACACACTCGTTGTGTGACCCCAAATGGTTGCAATCAGCCACACAAAAATAAAAATAAATTGGCCATTGCATGGACAATAGTCACATGAAATACAAGTTTACCTCACTTAAAAGAGCATATGGTCACACTTTGTAACACCTACAACCACATTTGGCAACATTTTATGTTACCATAGCCCACAACAACACACTCGTTGTGTGACCAAATTGTTGCAATCAGCAACACACAAATAAAATTAAAGTGGCCATTGCATAGACAATAGTCACACGAAATACAAGTTTACCTCACCTAAAATAGCATATGGTCACACTTTGTAACACCTACGGCCACATTTGGCATCATTTTATGTGACCAAAGCAAACAACAACACACTCCTACGGCCACATTTGGCATCATTTTATGTGACCAAAGCAAACAACAACACACTCGTTGTGTGACCAAATTGTTGAAATCAGCAACAAACAAATAAAATTAAAGTGGCCATTGCATGGACAATAGTCACACAAAATACAAGTTTACCTCACTTAAAAGAGCATATGGTCACACTTTGTAACACCTACGGCAACATGTGGCAAGGACAATAGTCACACTTTGTAACACCTACGGCCACATTTGGCATCATTTTATGTGACCAAAGCAAACAACAACACACTCGTTGTTTGACCAAATGGTTGCAATCAGCCACTCACAAATAAAACTAAAGTGGCCATTGCATGGACAATAGTCACACGAAATACAAGTTTACCTCACTTAAAAGAGCATATGGTCACACTTTGTGACACCTACGGCCACATTTGGCATCATTTTATGTGACCAAAGCAAACAAAAACACACTCGTTGTGTGACCCCAAATGGTTGCAATCAGCCACACACAAATAAAAATAAATTGGCCATTGCATGGACAATAGTCACATGAAATACAAGTTTACCTCACTTAAAAGAGCATATGGTCACACTTTTTGACACCTACGGCCACATTTGGCAAGGACAATAGTCACACAAAATACAAGCTTACCTCACTTAAAAGAGCATATGGTCACACTTTTTGACACCTACGGCCACATTTGGCATCATTTTATGTGACCAAATTGCCCACAACAACACACTCGTTGTTTGACCAAATGGTTGCAATCAGCTACAAACAATTTGGTCACATAAAATGATGCCAAATGTGGCCGTAGGTGTCAAAAAGTGTGACCATATGCTCTTTTAAGTGAGGTAAGCTTGTATTTCATGTGACTATTGTCCATGCAATGACCACTTTAATTTTATTTGTTTGTAGCTGATTGCAACCATTTGGTCAAACAACGAGTGTGTTGTTGTGGGCTTTGGTCATATAAAATGATGCCAAATGTGGCCGTAGGTGTTACAAAGTGTGACCATATGCTCTTTTAAGTGAGGTAAGGAGATCCGACGTTATATCGGGCCATGATTGGGTCACTCATGTATAAAACTGCTTCAAGACCTGATATTATGTTTGCTGTATGTATTTGTGCTAGGTTTCAAGCTATTCCAAAGGAGATGCACATGAAAGCTGTGAAGCGGATTCTACGATACCTCAAGTCGAAACCGAAGTTGGGTCTTTGGTAATACGCGGAGGGCGATCTGGAATTGGAGGCGTTCACGGATTCAAACTACGGAGGATGCAGCTTGACGCGCAAGTCAACAACTGGAGGTTGTCAGTTCCTAGGAGGGAGACTCGTTTCCTGGCAATGCAAGAAACAGACTTCGGTAGCCGTGTCAACGTGTGAGGCCGAATATGTTGCTGCTGGTAGTTGCTGTTCACAGGTTCTGTGGATACAACAACAATTGCAGGATTACGGTTTGACTTATACTCATACTCCTATTAGGATAGATAACCAGTCAACAATTGCAATAACAAATAATCCAGCTAAACACAATAAAACCAAGCACGTAGACATAAGACACCACTTTATACGTGATTGTGCTGAAAAGAATTTAATTAAGCTGGTAAAGTGGCAACAGATGATAATAATGCTGATTTATTAACCAAAGCTTTTGATAAGTCATGGTTTGATTATTTAATTTAACTAAACGGCATGCGAAATCCAGAGTAAATTGACCTTAGTAGAGTTTTATTTCCTTTTATAGCAGTAGCATTTCTTTCTTTTTATAGTAAGTTTAGTAGCTTAGGATAGTTTCTTTTTATAGTAAGTTAGTAGGTTACTTTATTTTCTTACTACTTATTTATGAAAAACAAAAGAAAAAAGAGAGAAAACCATAAAAAGTTCAAAAAAAGATAATATGAGAAAATGAGTTAAGTCTTAGATACATAGGTTTAAAGTGACGAAAATTAGCACAGTCTTTACAATCTCTAACTGTTTAGCTTTCACACATAATACACCTAAAATTCTAAGTGTTATACATTATCCAGTCTGATATGTTGGTAGGCATAATACATATAGGGAGTCTCAAGGCTAATAAAATATTCAAGAAAAAGTCAGTCGTGTCACTAACTTAGATGTATGACCAATTGGTCTTAATTTTTATGTTAGAGACATACAGACATTGATTCTAAATGAGGTATGCAAACTTTCTGGGGATGTATAGCAACATCAGATACATCTTAAAGAAATGGAAAGAATAGAAAAGTCATACTGAGTTAAGAGTTAAAACAAGTAACTCTGTTGTACGTAAGTACAGACCTATTGCCTCTGGTTTGAATCGAGTTAGCAAGATAAGTCGCTTTGTTGTACGTCGGTACAGACCTGTCACCACTGTCTTGCTAGCTTTAAAAATAAACCTTAAGACAAACTAAGACACTTTGTTGTATGTAAATACAGACCTGTGTCCGATGTTTGCCTTTTAAAGAAAGTTTGCAATACCAAAAAGTTAAAATCATTGTGTGTATGCCTTGATCATAAAAGTATGTCTACGTATGAGTCACATAAGGTAATTTCTTGATAAATAAAAAGGCCAAGGGATATTCCGAAGTGTAACATGTTTAAAGGGAAAATAATACCAACAATCGGCTTGAAATGTGTGTCACGACAAACAATAAAAAGGAATAAAAAAAATTCCTTAGTGTGAAAGTTTGAATACTGAACCCGGTCCGAGATTATGATTCACTTGAATCGGCGTGCTGAAGTGAGCTGTCAGCTTTGTTCCTTCCATCCCGAAGCGCTCTAATATGCCGTAGACATACTTCGTCAGATGAATAAACATGCCCTCCTTCCTTTGTTGGACTTGCAAACCCAGAAAGAAGTTTAACTCACCCATCGCACTCATCTCAAACTTTGACTTCATCACCTTTTCAAAATCTGTGCACATCTACTCCCCTGATGATCCAAAAATTATATCATCGACGTACACTTATACCAAGATGAAATGTTCCCCTTTTCGCTTCACGAACAGCGTACTATCTATTCTCCCTCTTTCAAACCCGTTGTCTAAAAGATGGTTGGATAGAGTCTCGTACCACGCCCTCGGTGCTTGATGTAATCCATACGAAGCCTTATCCAACCGATATACTTTGTCTGGATATTTCGGATCGGTAAACCCGGGCGGCTGTTCCATATACACCAGTTCCTTCACTTTCCCATAGAGGAAAGCACTCTTAACATCTAGCTGATAGACTTTAAAACCCTTTAAGGAAGCAAAAGCCAGAAACAAACAAATTGCTTCCAACCTTGCCACTGACGCGAACACTTCATGGTAATCGATTCCTTCCTCTTGGTTGAAACCCTTTACCACCAGTCTTGCTTTGTTGCGAGTGACTATACCCCGATCATCTTTTTTGCACTTAAAAACCCATTTGGTTCCTATTGCTATTTCTCCTCGAGGTAACGGAACTAACCCCCACCTTTCTAGTTTCCTAAACTGTGATAGTTCTTCCTGCATCGCTTCAACCCAAGAGTTGTCTTTTAGTGCCATTTGCACATTTTTCGGCTCTACTTACGAGATGAAACATGAGTAGAGGCAAGTATGAAAGGCCACGGAGTCATTGATCATTGACCACTGTGTTGTTATTCAAACTACTCCTAGTCCTCACACGAGCACTAGGATTTCCTATGATACTCTCAATAGGATGATTTTTATTAATCCTAGATGTCTCTATCTCGTCAACCCTAAGATTATCTCCCAAATTTGATCCTATCCCTCCTAAAGGGGGTACGACTTCAGACTCCACATTTTCTTCCTCATGGACACTGTCTTCAGAGTTAGAATTTGTTGTCTGATTTTCGTCTGTAGGCACTTCAGAATCATTTTGTTCCGGAGATCTATCTTCAGTTGATGTAGGCTCGGATGTTGATGGAACGGTGGTCCTCGGAAAACTTTGACCCTCGTCATTCAAGTTTAATGACGACAAGTCCTGTTCGATTGTACCTGCATTTCCATCCAACGGAATGTTAAATGACTCAAACAGTTTGTCATAATCAAATATCCATTCCGGACCTGTTTGGGGTTCATGTGTATAACTTGTGACTTCAATGTTATACACAATCTCTACTGTACCATTTGATTTATTAAAAACCCTTTTATTTGGTGAATTAGGCACATAACCTAGGAAATAACCTTCGTCAGCCTTTTTACCAAATTTTGGTTGATGTTTCGTTTTCATTAAAGTACATGCAGTTAAACTGGGTGGCCTTTTATTCAAAACTTCATAACAGGTTTTGTTCAATGATTTGACAGTAAGGACCCGGTTTAAAACATGGCACGCGGTATTCACTGCCTCCCCCCAAAAACATGGTAGGAAGCTTTGAATCCGAAAGCATGGGCCTTGCTGCCTCAATCAATGTCCTGTTTTTTCGTTCGGTCACCCCATTTTGTTGTGGCTCATAAGGTGCACTAAATTGATACACTATGCCCTTTGATAGGCAATATACACCAATGACTGTGTTTATAAACTCTGTTCTGTTATCACTTCTAATTCGTTTTAACCCTCGTTCCGTAAGAATTTTCCACTTGGTCTAAGAACCCGATGAGCTTGGCAGCCGTCTTGTCCTTTCTACCTAAAAAGAAAACCCAAGAAAAACGTGAGTAATCGTCAGTAATAACTAAACAGTACCAACTACCACCTATACTCCTTTTGTTGATTGGTCCGAAGAGGTCCATATGCAACAAATCGAATGTGGCAGCGATGGAGTTCTGAGTCTTGGACTTGTGTGCCTTCTTGTGTTGTTTTCCTTTCTTGCACGGTAGACACTTATCCTCGAACTGAAAAATCTTCATAGGAACCCCTTGCACCAATCCATTTTTCGTAATGTAGTTCATTTTTCTTAGGTGCAAGTGTGCCATGCGTCTGTGCAATAAAATCGACTCAGTCTCTGAAGCTTTAGATAGCAGACAAATTGGTCCCATCGAAGATTTCAGCTTGTTCATGTCGAGCATGTACATGTCATTCTTCCTTGGTGCCCTCATCAGTATCCACTCTTCAGGTACTTTGAAACCCGGTTTCAGCACTAACGCCTCAGTATCAGTGAACAGTACTGAGTTCTTCTTATCACAGATTTGAGATACACTAATGCGATTGTGAACCAGTTTATCAACGTGATAAACTTGATCCAATTTGATAGTCCCATTAGTGACCATTCCAGTACCAGTGATATTCCCTCCTTTATTGCCAGCGAATGATACAAATCCCTGATTCCCTCCCTTGAAGTCTGCGAGTAGACTTCTTGCCCCTGTCATGTGCCTGGAGCAACCACTGTCGACGAACCATTTGTTGTTTGGACCTATAGTTATCTCCTGCACATGAAAGAAAATAGGTTAGTTATCACGGGGAACCCAAGCCATAACTGACTTGGTAATACCATTCTCGTCCACATACTTAAACTCTTTCAAATACCCATCTATCCGTTCAGGTGACTTGGGTTTTTGAATTGGAGTCTGTTGTGGTGCAGAGTGATTTAAGTGCACTCTCAGCCTTTGAGTAGGCATTTGCTGTGGAGCTCTTGAATAATTTCGATTATAATGCATTTCCGACTGATATCCCTGAGCTCTACCTGGTGTTTGATGTCTTACAGGGGTATGTGACCTAACCGGAGTGTAAGCTCTGCTAGGTGTGGTAGTCCTATAATTCTGTTGCAGTCCTAACCTAGATTGATTAATGACTCTATTTGGTGAATTAGTCCTAATCACTTCTTTGGGTCGACCTGACACAGGCATTTGTTTCACAGCAGTTTTTGGTGCGGCTTGCATAGTTTTCTTAGTATGTTAAGAACTACTAGTGCTTGCTACACTTGGTGAAGGCTTATGTTGTTCCGGCTTTCCAGGTTTAGGTGTAGTATCTATTTTCCTATATGGACAGCTAGACGCAACATGCCCCGTTTCGTGACATCTAAAGCAAGACATTTTGTCAATCGACTATTTATGTGTGCCCTTTGACTTAGGTGTCTCACTAGTGTCTGGTTCTTTTGTTTCAACTATAGCGACTGTTTCTTCCTCCTGATCAATAAAGTCAATTTTGTGTTGTTCTATAGGTTTTTCACTAGAGGATGACACAAATTTAACCTTCTTAATCTTGATATTATTAGCAGTCACCTTAGTTTCTTTTTCCGTTGCAATTTCAGACACTGGTTCCGGTATTTCCTCTGAGTCAACTGATTTATCAGTTTTCTCCCGAGGTTGAGGTACATAGTTATCGTTGAAAGGTGGAGGACTCTCATGATATCCTAGACCTACAGGCTTCTTAGACTGACGCTGTGCATCTAAGATTTTCCCTAGGTTGAGCGATGATTTCCTAAAATTTTCAAGTTTACTGTTGACCTCAGCTACCTTTACCTTAGACTCGGCTAGCTCCACTTCTTTGGATTTAAGCTCCTTGGTTAATGCCTCAACATGTTCATACATTAGTTCTAACCTAACACAGTGTTCGCTCAGTTTGTCCTTTAGAACTATAACATCCTGTGCATCAGCCTTAAGCTTATCCCTAAGATCTTGGTTTATATCCACTAGGCAAGCATTATCTGATTTTAACGATTCATTTTGAGCAGATATGGTTTGATGTGATTCTAGTACTAAATTTAACCTATCGTTAGACGTAGCACATAAAACACATAAATCATGGAAAAGAGAAAAGTTCAAAGTTACCTTGGCATGATCTGATTCCACGTTGGCCATCTGTGCGGCAAACTCCAGAATGGTCTGATCAGCTGACTTTTCTACCCACATCGGACTGCTTTCATTCTGACTGCTATCCTCTGTCTTTGTTTCTGCTCCATCTCTTCAAATCTCAGTCACTTCAGCCATAAAGGCTCTAGCATTCGACTCTGGATGTGCACTCTAGTCATAAGTTCCATCTAGCTGTCTGTCTGATGTGACGTTGGACAACAGACCAACTATATTTGCCTGGCTGGTTGAACTACTCGGTAGATATCGCCCTTGCGATTGATTTTGATACTGTCCCTGTTAGTTCTCTACTTTCGGTCTCTGACACTATCTAGCGAAGTGTCCTAACCCCTGACAGTTGTAACACTTAACCTTGGACTTATCAAATCCAATCTTATTGTTACTAATGTTCAGATTCCTACCCATCCTTTTGATGAACCTTTCAAGTCTTTGAGTTACCATGGCCAGTTGCCATTGCAGATCCATCTCTTCCAGATCATCAGGATCTACCTGATCGTAATCCTCATCCCAAAGCGCAGGATCGTTGATTTTTACCTGAACGCAGTTGCCGTAAGCGGCCACAAATGAAGCCAATAGATTCAGATGGTCTTCTGCAGATTTTGCGCTCATAGGCATCTTTGAATACCCTTGAGATGTAGATGCCGGAGTAGCCTGATGCTGCTTTTCTTCTGGTCTAGCAAACCATAAGAAAGCCCTACTTACTGAGTCTTCTGTTTCAGCCTTAGACGATGTTTCTCCCGAGAAGAATGCTGTAGCAGTCTTCAATTCAATTGCCACTGAAGGTTTTGATTTCCCAAAGTACATAGCAGGATCTTGAACTTGATCATTATCTATTTCCTTCTTCAGCAACTCAAAGTGATAAGCCCGCAGCATCCCAATAACACTGTCTAGGGTAAGAGTATAGAATTTATCTTCATCGTGCTTTATCAGTGCCACATACATTTCCCATTTGGCTGGTAAAGCATCCTGAATCTTGTTAATCTTCTCCGTTTCACTATACTCCACGTCGTGGCTGTCTAACTCAGTTAGCAAATGATAGAAACATGTAATAGTCTCATCCAGCTTTTCGTTCTTCAAGACTTTGAAGATCGCAAACTGCTGCTTTAGCATTTCCATTCGATTCTTTCTGACCCTCGGGTTACCTTCACACCGTTTCTCTAACGCATCCCACAGCTCTTTTGCTGTCTTCTGATTACGGAAGGTGTGTAAGATCACCTGAGGTAACGCCATTCTAATGATAGCTATTGCATGGTTCTCGGCTTCATACAGCTTTCTATCGTCATCCTTCATTTCTGAATAAGGCACAACCTTTGGTCGTCCTTCAACCTCAGCTGTAGGTGGAATGTATCCTTCATCGATACAAAGCCACATTCACATATCATTAAATCTCGTGAAGTCGGCAAACCTATCCTTCCACCAGTAATAATCCTCAATTTTCATTAACTTCGGTGGTGAATTCGCCTTTCCAACCTCGTGATCCATCTCCATAAATCACTGCAGACTTGCCATTGTTTCAAATATATTTGAATTCAAACTTAATAATTTAATTCGAAATTAATTTAAATTAATTCTTTCGAATTTAGGTAAATTCGAATCTAATTAAATTTAAACCTGTTTGGAATTAAATTCGAAAATAAGTTTGAAATCCACCTACGAAATTAACAACAAAGTCGAAGGTCCTTAAGTTCGAATCCCCTAATTCGACTTTAGTGTAAAGTCGAAACCCCAAGCAAATTCGAAATGGCCAAAATCGAAGCAAACTTTAAGGAAACTCGAAAGGAGCGTATTTGTAGTCAAACTCGAAAATGAGCAAAAATACTCCTTTACTAAACTCGAGCGCCGCAAATTCGAAAAACGGCTATTACTTCGAGTTTTTCAGATTAAATCAATATTTTTACCGTAAAATACTGATTTTGGTCAAAAAGTTGAACTACATCAAAGTATTTACCGAAATCTGATTTGATAAGCTCGAAAAACCTCAAAAATCGTGATATTATCCGTCGAAAGCGTCAAGAAACCTAGGATGTATCTTATGAACACGAAGAACACCAAGAACACCCCAAATGCTCTGATACCACTTGTAAGGTCTTGACACTACGGATCTATCTCGACGCGACACCGTCCAACGAGTGCGGAATCCTCATTAGCGGCTTGACGGTAAGATCACACGCACGGAACACGGAGACTACCACGGCGTTATACGAACGACTACGAACGTACCTACACGATGATTCTCTCGGAAAACACTCTCTGAATACTAGTAAACTTGAGATCGCCTTTGATTCTATACAGGTTAAACAACCATCCCAGGTTTAGTACTTGGACAGCGGCTGCCTAGGCAATGTGACAGGTTGCAAAGATTTGCTGAGTGATCTCAAGCCTAAAAAAGGGCCAAAAGTCACTTTGGGTGAAAATGTTCAGGGATCCACAGAAGGATATAGAACCTTTCAAGTTGGTGCTGCAATATTTAAAAGAGTAGCCTATGTGTCTGGGCTAGAATATAGTCTTGTTAGCATTAGTCAACTGTGTGATGCTGGCTACAAGGTTAATTTTGATGAGCACCAGGGGTACATACTGGATACCCAAGGCAAGGTTGTGTTGTGTGCACAAAGGAAGAAAGGTGTATATGTTGTGGATATGAAATATGCTGATCCCACAACTGAAACCTGCTTTATATCAAGGAGCAATGCAGACCTAAATTGGTTATTCCACAAAATGCTATGACACCTGAACTTTAAGAATATCAACAAACTCTGTAAGAAATAGTTGGTAACAGGTTTGTCTTCTATAACATTTGTTAAGGATAAACTCTGCTCAGCTTGTGAGAAAGGCAAGCAGAGTAAAACATCTTTTAAATCCAAGCATAATCTTTCTATTGATACTCCTCTCTTCTTAATCCACATGGATTTGTTTGGACCTGTCAGTGTCCCAAGTCTCAGAGGTAGAAGATACACTCTTGTAATGGTTGATGAGTTCTCCAGGTTTACAAGTGTGATCTTCCTAAAGAACAAAGGAGAGGCTGCCAGAGAGATAACTGGATTTATCAAAAAGATGGAAGTTCTAAACTCTGCTCAGGTCAAGCAGCTTAGAAGTGATCATGGTACCGAATTCAGAAACAGTACCCTTGAGGACTTCTGTGAAGAAAGAGGGATCTCACAATACATTTCATTTGTAAGAACTCCACAACAAAATGGATTTGCTGATAGGAGGAATAGAACCCTCATTGAAGGTGCTAGAACCATGTTGTGTGCATCAGGTTTGCCTTCATCATTTTGGGCTGAAGCTGTCAACACTGCCTGCATTACTCAAAACAGATCCTTAGTGGTGAAAAGGTTCAATAAGACTCCTTATGAGCTAATCAAAGAGAGAAGGCCAAATGTTCCATTTGTTTGGATGCCCCTGCTTTATTCTGAATCAGAGGGATCAGCTGGCAAAATTGGAACCCAAAGTTGATGAAGGTGTGTTTGTTGGATATTCTGCTGTTTCTAAAGCCTACAGAGTATACAACTACAAAATAAAGGTGATAGATGAATCTATCAATGTCACCTTTTAGGAGTCCAGGAATGCCTCCACCAAAGCTGTTCGTGAATCAGTTTCAGGAGAGTCCAGCTATGATGATTTGATGCATTCAAATGATGAGGAAAAGGACTCAAAAGCTTCCACTTCACCCAGATTGGAACCTATTAACCACAATGGTCATGATGATGATCACGTTGGTACACCCTGTATGAATAAGTGTACTGACGTAGTTAATGCACCATGTCCAGAACCAATTAATGTTGATTTCCCTGAATCCTCTACTGATGTGTTCAACAATAGAGATTCATGTTCAACAGGTGAACATGCTCAAGATAACTGTGTGTCTAAAAACCTTGAAAGCTATTCTGCAAGACTTGATGAAGATGAAAATGATATAAGAGAATCTTCATTGAAACATGTTCCTAAATGGATCAGGTGTCACCCCAATGATCAAATAATTGGTGACATCAACTAAGGGGTACAAACAAGGTGGGACATCTTATGAAACTTTTGTATGTTTTCTAGCTTTGAGTCCCTGACGGAGCCAAAGAAAGTAGATGATGCACTTAAAGATGCCAATTGGATCACTACCAAGCAAGAATAGCTCAATCAGTTTAAGAGAAACAAAGTATGGAAGTTGGACCCTGTTCCTAAAGGGAAAACTATCTTTGGCACCAAATGGGTTTTCATAAACAAAATGGATGAGCAAGGTCATGTCATTAGAAATAAGGAAAGACTGGTTGCTCAAGGCTATAGGCATCAAGAAGGCACTGACTATGATGAAACATTTGCTCCAGTGGTCAAGGTAGAAGCAATTCGTTTTTTTCTAGCCTATGCTGTCCACAAGAGCATGAACGTATTTCAAATGGATGTCAATAGTGCATTTTTGAATGGTAAGCTGCATGAAGAGGTATATGTCAAGCAGCCTCCAGGTTTAGAAAGTGAACAACATCCAGGTTTTGTCTATAAGTTGCACAAAGCTCTCTATGGTCTCAAACAAGCCCCTAGAGCCTGGTATGACACTCTTACTGATTTCCTTATGAGCAATGAATATTCCAGAGGTAAAGTGGATACCACATTGTTCATAAAGAAGGTGAAGTCTAATATTATGCTTGATCAAATTTATGTGGATGACATAATATTTTGTTCTACTAATGAGCAGTTATGCAATAATTTTTCATTGCTCATGAAATCTAAATATGAAATGAGCATGATGATGAACGTACTTTCTTTCTAGGATTACGGGTTAAACAAACCTCAAATGAAATTTTTAATAATTTCAGAAAGTATACTTTAGATCTTCTGAAAAGTTTATATTTGATCAAAGTTCTCCCATCAAAACCCCAATGGCAACCAATGTAAAGTTGGATGCTGATGCCTGTGGCCAATCTGTGTCTGTAACAGCTTACAGAGGCATGATTGGGAGCTTGCTAATTTGCTATACCTAACTACTAGTAGACCAGATATTATGTTTGTTACCTGTTTATGTGCTAGGTTTCAAACTGATCCAAAGGAATCACATCTAGCTGCTGTAAAAAGAATCTTCAGATACCTAATGGGTACACCAGGTTTGGGTCTTTGGTATCCCAAAGACTCCAGCCTTGAACTTATTGGATATACAGTATCTGATATTGCAGGCTGCAGGCTAGACAGGAAAAGCACAACAGGTGGATGTCAACTCCTTGGTGGTAAGTTAGGCAGTTGGTGTAGCAAGAAGCAGAATTCAGTTTCTACTTCAACTGCTGAAGCATAATACATTGCTGCTGGAAGCTGCTGTGGACAGATCTTATGAATGCAGCATCAACTTGAGGATTATGGACTTGTATATAGGAAACTCCTATTCTTTGTGACAATACAGGTGCCATAGCTATATCAAACAATCCAGTTTTTCACTCCAGAACAAAGCATATTGAAGCCAGACATCATTTTATCAGGGATCATATCCAGAAAGGTACTTTGGAGGTAAGTTTTATTTCAACACACTACAACAAAATGAACCTAAAGCAACATGGGAAAAGTGTTGTGTTAGGCCTTAAAGGTGTTGCTATACGCCTAATGCGACACTTTATGTAGTGTCACCTGAGCCAACGTCGCCTTAGGTCTAAAGCGACCCTTTCACTAGATAGTGCAACACTTTCCAAAAGTGTTGCCATTATTTTATAAATGCAATACTTTTTAAATGCAACACTTTTTATATTCTAAAGCAACACTTTTTAGTGTGTTGCCATTATTTTATAAATGCAACACTTTTTAAATGCAACACTTTTTATACTCTAAAGCAACACTTTTAATTTATTGTTACCAACTTATAGCAACACTTTACTTATCAATTGCAACACTTATCAAATGTTGTCATTATGTAAATGCAACACCATTATCAATCTATTGCAACACTTTATTATTGTTTTAAATTACATAAATGCAATATATTCTAGACAAAAGAAACACACATTCATTATTTTTTAAATTTGATGCAAATACAAATATTTATTTAATTGCTTCGTGATAGTTTTTCAACATACAATTCAATTTAACAAAAATAATATCATTTCATAACATATCGATCAAAAAGTATTTCAAGTACATAAACGTCTACAACTAAAATAAGGTTCATCAAATGTATAAGTGATACAACAAAAAAGTAAATTACAATCTTAGGAATGCATATTCAATTCCTCTTCTTGTAATTTCTTCCATAGGAAATCAACGCTTATCATGCACAACTCTCCTTCTGTCGATGACCTTCACAAAAAATCTGCCCAAAATAGCAATCAACTTTCCGGAAACTGCATAATATGGCAACAAACTTTCAAATTAAGTCAGTTTTCGATGAAACTTTCACAACACCTTAAAATTCTTCTAAAAACAGCATATCTATAAAAATATTACACTTCCCACATTAAATTTGTATTTTTACTCGTTAAACTACAATTCTTTGCATAAAATAACAAAAAACTTTCGTTTGACGTCCAATTTTAATGGTACTTTTTGTAACAAGTCTAAAATCCTTAGGAAAGACCAAATATATAAACATATTTCATCATTCATTGATATTTCATACTTTTGGGCATTAAAGTACCAAAAGTTTGTTTAAAATAGCAATGAACTTTCAAGTGATGTCGGATTTCGATGATTCTTTTTGCAACACATCCTAAATCCTTTAAAGACATCAAACTTATATAAATATTTCATCAGTTATTGCTATTTCGTGATTTGGTGTATTAAAGTCTCATTTATTCATTATTTGACTTTTAAAAGCCAAATATGAGACTTTTTTTAACTTCATCAATTTTGAAAACTCTATTTAAGTATTTTAACCATATTTAAAGTTTAGAATGACCTGAGAATAGAGAGTGTTACATCAGTGCTCGAATCCTTCCAAAAACCAAGAATAGAAATTTGTTGAATCTCCTGCAAAACCAATGTCAATCAAGTGTATTCATTAGAACAAAATTTCAGCGACTCAATCACCAATGCTAATAAAAAAAGGAAAGAATTAATAATACGTATCGAACAACAAAGGACCTTGATTATACGATCCTGTGCAATTACTTTATATAAGCTTACATCTAAAGGACTTTGAACATGGACCAAGGTTAAGTATGTTGTAGACCTTAAGACCAATTAAGTTTGGCCAATGGCCACTTAATTGTGATCAATTAACCAAAAGCAGGTTGTTGTCCACCAGTTCACAGCTCACATTTTACCATTTCATGCCTAGTATAATCCAAGTTTTATAATGGGTTTAATGGCTAAATGTGTGTTGAATAATTAGGAAATGTTTTAGGAATTTATATGCAAGTTTATGAGTCCATAATATGCATGAGTCAAGGCTTAAACGATGGAGTTGCAACATCGAAAGAATCCATAACAGCAGCTGCATTTTGGTCCTGCTAAAATAACACCAATTGTGCTTAAGTGTATGAATTTCTGACCCCATGACATCCCCCTTAGACCTGAATCTCAGACCCCATGTGCAGCCCCTTCACAACCCTTGCTAGTTCGTGTCCTAGCCCCCCCCCCTAAATGTGTTATAGTCATGTTTGTCCTTCTTAGCAGAAGCAATTTACATGCATATTCAACACACAAAACACAGGAAACAGGGGGTAGATAGCAAAGTAATGTTACGAATTAAGCACACACATCTAACATGAACACACCTTTATGCATACCAAATTAATTGCTCAATTTTCCAGCAACACTAAGCCCTAAACTCTTTAATTATGCTGTTGAAATTTGTCCAGTTTTTGCTTAAATACACAGCCCAATTCTCGGGGTCTCAATCTAGTGCCCACACAGAATCCAGCCATGTATAAAAATCAAGGTAAAAAGCATGGTCATAAGATGCGAGGACTAATTATTGTAGAAATGAGTACCATACTCAACAGACCTCTTTTTCATCATGGAAAGATGAAAAGAAACAGATGATTCATAGTTTATTATATAAGAACTTCAGATTCGAAAGGAACATTGACAGAAAATGAGTGTTGTTGACAAATCTACTAAAGGAGAGGAGCTTCCCTATAGATACGAGTTAAGAAAAGGTTTATACATGATTATCCACGAAAGGATGTATAAAAAATCAATGCAAAAAACATAGTCATAAGATGCGAGGACGACTTATCGTAGAAATGAGTGCCATAGTTGTTAACAGATCTGAGATTTGTCCTTTCCTTCTCAGAGCTAGTATTTCTGTCTCTTATCTTGGAGAAGGGATGTATTATCCAGCTCCGGCCTCGGGATGGAAGGGCGCATACCCACACTTGCCTGATGGGAGAGGCCATTAGCTTTTCTGCCTCCAACTACTCCATTAGCTGCCCCTGGCCTACATCAATATATGTATGAGACTGACACTAGGATGAAGAGAAATATATACAAGTCAAAATATTAATGTACCAAAAATCTATCTTCAGAATGTGTGTAGTATAACATATTGATCAAGTAACTTACACTCTCTTGCTCCTTTTCTTCCGGAAGAGTTTGAATTTTAGTAATGTAGGGCATAAATGTAGTTCTATTAGAACAAAGTGGTCTATTTGTGCACAGAGAGGGAGAAATATAGAGATGCTTACTAAAGTTACATGATCTAGATTACAATAAAAATAACTAATACATGTTACCACCACGATTCATCATAACAGAAAGGATAATTGCTTTTAAACAAATTCAGGGTCAACGCATGCCAGTATAACATCATCATGAAAAGTAAAACAGGCAAGAAGATCTCAGGTTCAATGCTACACTTTCAAACAAGAACCTAACATTTAAGAACAAGTATTCCATCACCTGCAAGAATCTTGGTTTCCTCTATGATAAATGACAAGAAACCCCCATGTACAAATGCATAAGCATGAAAGAAATTCCAAAAGTCTTGCTCAAATTACATGAACTACGAGGTCATCATGAAATTGCAAAATGAAAACAAGCACAAATACAGAATAAAATTAATGTAGGACCTGTTGGTATAAATTAATACCTGAACCCATGTGAATCATTTAATCTAGACATGGCATCAGGAAGATGCATTGGATGCATTCCTTGCTTGGGTTCCCTATATCCATCATCATGTGGCCGTTGGTGTTACAAAGTGTGACCATATGCTATTTTAGGTGAGGTAAGCTATTTTAGGTGAGGTAAGCTTGTATTTTGTGTGACTATTGTCTATGCAATGGCCACTTTAGTTTTATTTGTGAGTGGCTGATTGCAACCATTTGGTCAAACAACGAGTGTGTTGTTGTGGGCTTTGGTCTTATAAAATGATGCCAAATGTGGTCGTAGGTGTCAAAAAGTGTGACCATATGCTCTTTTAAGTGAGGTAAGCTTGTATTTCGTGTGACTATTGTCCATGCAATGGCCACTTTAGTTTTATTTGTTTGTAGCTGATTGCAACAATTTAGTCAAAGCTGATTGCAACCATTTGGTCAAACAACGAGTGTGTTGTTGTGGGCTATGGTAATATAAAATGATGCCAAATGTGGCCGTAGGTGTTACAAAGTGTGACCATATGCTCTTTTAAGTGAGGTAAACTTGTATTTTGTGTGACTATTGTCCATGCCAAATGTGGCCGTATGTGTTACAAAGTGTGACCATATGCTCTTTTAAGTGAGGTAAACTTGTATTTTGTGTGACTATTGTCCATGCAATGACCACTTTAATTTTATTTGTTTGTAGCTGATTGCAACCATTTAGTCAAACAACGAGTGTGTTGTTGTGGGCTTTGGTCACATAAAATGATGCCACATGTGGCCGTTGGTGTTACAAAGTGTGACTATTGTCCATGCAATGGCCACTTCATTTTTATTTGTGTGTTGCTGATTGCAACAATTTAGTCAAACAACGAGTGTTTTGTTGTGGGCTATGGTCACATAAAATGATGCCAAATGTGGTCGTAGGTGTTAAAAAGTGTGACCATATGCTCTTTTAAGTCAGGTAAACTTGTATTTTATGTGACTATTGTCCATGCAATGGCCAATTTATTTTTATTTGTGTGTGGCTGGTTGCAACCATTTGGTCACACAATGAGTGTGTTGTTGTGGGCTTTGGTCATATAAAATGATGCCAAATGTGGCCGTAGGTGTTACAAAGTGTGACTATTGTCCTTGCAATGGCCACTTTAGTTTTATTTGTGTGTGGCTGGTTGCAACCATTTGGTCACACAACGAGTGTGTTGTTGTGAGCTTTGGTCACATAAAATGATGCCAAATGTGGTCGTAGGTGTCAAAAAGTGTGACCATATGCTCTTTTAAGTGAGATAAGCTTGTATTTCATGTGACTATTGTCCATGCAATGACCACTTTAATTTTATTTGTTTGTAGCTTATTGCAACCATTTGGTCAAACAACGAGTGTGTTGTTGTGGGCTTTGGTCACATAAAATAATGCCAAATGTGGTCGTAGGTGTCAAAAAGTGTGACCATATGCTCTTTTAAGTGAGGAAAACTTGTATTTCGTGTGACCATATGCTATTTTAGGTGAGGTAAGCTTGTATTTTGTGTGACTATTGCCCATGCAATGGCCACTTTAATTTTATTTGTTTGTAGCTGATTGCAACCATTTGGTCAAACAACGAGTGTGTTGTTGTGGGCTTTGGTCACATAAAATAATGCCAAATGTGGCCGTAGGTGTCAAAAAGTGTGACAATATGCTCTTTTAAGTGAGGTAAGCTTGTATTTCGTGTGACTATTGTCCATGCAATGGCCAATTTATTTTTATTTGTGTGTGGCTGGTTGCAACCATTTGGTCACACAATGAGTGTGTTGTTGTGGGCTTTGGTCATATAAAATGATGCCAAATGTGGCCGTAGGTGTTACAAAGTGTGACTATTGTCCTTGCAATGACCACTTTAGTTTTATTTGTGTGTGGCTGGTTGCAACCATTTGGTCACACAACGAGTGTGTTGTTGTTTGCTTTGGTCACATAAAATTATGCCAAATGTGGCCGTAGGTGTTTACCTCACATAAAAGAGCATATGGTCACACTTTGTAACACCATACATGTTTACCTCACTTAAAAGAGCATATGGTCACACTTTGTAACACCTACGGCCACGTTTGGCATCATTTTATATGACCATAGCCCACAACAACACACTCGTTGTGTGACCAAATTGTTGCAATCAGCCACACACAAATAAAAATAAATTGGGCATTGCATGGACAATAGTCACACGAAATACAAGTTTACCTCACTTAAAAGAGCATATGGTCACACTTTGTAACACCTACGGCCACATTTGGCATCATTTTATGTGACCAACGCCCACAACAACACACTCGTTGTTTGACCAAATGGTTGCTATCAGCCACACAGAAATAAAATTAAAGTGGCCAGTGCATGGACAATAGTCACACGAAATACAAGCTTAGCTCACTTAAAAGAGCATATGGTCACACTTTTTGACACCTACGGCCACATTTGGCATCATTTTATGTGACCAAAGCCCACAACAACACACTCGTTGTGTGACCAAATGGTTGCAATCAGCTACAAACAAATAAAATTAAAGTGGCCATTGCATGGACAATAGTCACACAAATACAAGTTTACCTCACTTAAAATAGCATATGGTCACACGAAATACAAGCTTACCTCACTTAAAAGAGCATATGGTCACACTTTTTGACACCTACAACCACAATTTGGCATCATTTTATGTGACCAAAGCCCACAACAACACACTCATTGTTTGACCAAATGGTTGCAATCAGCTACACAGAAATAAAAATAAATTGGCCATTGCATGGACAATAGTTACACGAAATACAAGCTTACCTCACCTAAAAGAGCATATGGTCACACTTTTTGACAACTACGACCACATTTGGCATCATTTTATGTGACCAAAGAAAACAACAACACACTCGTTGTGTGACCAAATTGTTGCAATCAGCAACACACAAATAAAAATGAAGTGGCCATTGCATGGACAAGCTGATTGCAACCATTTGGTCACAAAACGAGTGTGTTGTTGTGGGCTATGGTAATATAAAATGATGCCACATGTGGCCGTAGGTGTCAAAAAGTGTGACCATATGCTCTTTTAAGTGAGGTAAACTTGTATTTTGTGTGACTATTGTCCATGCAATGGCTGATTGCAACCATTTGGTCAAACAACGAGTGTGTTGTTGTGGGCTTTGGTCACATAAAATGATGCCACATGTGGCCGTTGGTGTTACAAAGTGTGACCATATACTATTTTAGGTGAGGTAAGCTATTTTAGGTGAGGTAAAGTGGCCATTGCATAGACATGAAATACATGTTTACCTCACTTAAAAGAGCATATGGTCACACTTTGTAACACCTACGGCCACATTTGGCATCATTTTATGTGACCAAAGCCCACAACAACACATTCCTTGTGTGACCAAATGGTTGCAACCAGCCACACACAAATAAAAATAAATTGGCCATTGCATAGAAAATAGTCACACAAAATACAAGATGTGGCCGTAGGTGTCAAAAAGTGTGACCATATGCTCTTTTAAGTCAGGTAAACTTGTATTTCGTGTGACTATTGTCCATGCAATGGCCACAAAGTGTGACCATATGCTATTTTAAGTGAGGTAAACTTGTATTTTGTGTGACTATTGTCCATGCAATGGCCACTTTAGTTTTATTTGTGTGTTGCTGATTGCAACAATTTAGTCAAAGCTGATTGCAACCATTTGGTCAAACAACGAGTGTGTTGTTGTTTGCTTTGGTCACATAAAATGATGCCAAATGTGGCCGTAGGTGTTAAAAAGTGTGACCATATGCTCTTTTAAGTGAGGTAAGCTTGTATTTTGTGTGACTATTGTCCTTGCAATGGCCACTTTATTTTTATTTCTGTGTGGCTGATTGCAACCATTTGGTCAAACAACGAGTGTGTTGTTGTTTGCTTTGGTCACATAAAATAATACCAAATGTGGCCGTAGGTGTTACAAAGTGTGACCATATGCTACTTTAAGTGAGGTAAACTTGTATTTTGTGTGACTATTGTCCATGCAATGGCCACTTTATTTTTATTTGTTTGTAGTTGATTGCAACCATTTGGTCACACAACGAGTGTGTTGTTGTGGGCTATGGTCACATAAAATGATGCCAAATGTGGTCGTAGGTGTCAAAAAGTGTGACCATATGCTCTTTTAAGTCAGGTAAACTTGTATTTTATGTGACTATTGTCCATGCAATGGCCACTTTAATTTTATTTGTTTGTGGCTGATAGCAACCATTTGGTCACACAACGAGTGTGTTGTTGTGGGCTTTGGTCACATAAAATGATGCCAAATGTGGCCGTAGGTGTTACAAAGTGTGACCATATGGTCAAACAACGAGTGTGTTGTTGTGGGCTTTGGTCACATAAAATGATGCCAAATGTGGCCGTAGGTGTCAAAAAGTGTGACCATATGCTATTTTAGGTGAGGTAAACTTGTATTTCGTGTGGCCATTGTCTATGCAATGACCACTTCCTTTTTATTTATGTGTGGCTGATTGCAACCATTTGGTCAAACAACGAGTGTGTTGTTGTGGGCTTTGGTCACATAAAATGATGCCAAATGTGGCCGTAGGTGTTAAAAAGTGTGACCATATGCTATTTTAGGTGAGGTAAACTTGTATTTCATGTGACTATTGTCCATGCAATGACCACTTCATTTTTATTTGTGTGTTGCTGATTGCAACCATTTGGTCAAACAACGAGTGTGTTGTTGTGGGCTTTGGTCACATAAAATGATGCCACATGTGGCCGTTGGTGTTACAAAGTGTGACCATATGCTCTTTTAAGTGAGGTAAGCTTGTATTTCATGTGACTATTGTCCATGCAATGGCCAATTTATTTTTATTTGTGTGTGGCTGATTGCAACCATTTGGTCACACAACGAGTGTGTTGTTGTGGGCTATGGTCATATAAAATGATGCCAAATGTGGCCGTAGGTGTTACAAAGTGTGACCATATGCTCTTTTAAGTGAGGTAAACTTGTATTTTGTCCTTGCCAAATGTAGCCGTTGGTGTTAAAAAGTGTGACCATATGCTCTTTTAGGTGAGGTAAACTTGTATTTCGTGTGACTATTGTCCATGCAATGGCCACTTTATTTTTATTTGTTTGTGGCTGATTGCAACCATTTGGTCACACAACGAGTGTGTTGTTGTGGGCTTTGGTCACATAAAATGATGCCAAATGTGGCCGTAGGTGTCAAAAAGTGTGACCATATGCTATTTTAGTTGTGTGACTATTGTCCTTGCAATGACCACTTTAGTTTTATTTGTTTGTGGCTGATTGCAACCATTTGGTCAAACAACGAGTGTGTTGTTTGTGGGCTTTAGTCACACAAAATGACGCCAAATGTGGCCGTTGGTGTTACAAAGTGTGACAATATGCTCTTTTAAGTGAGGTAAACTTGTATTTTGTGTGACTATTGTCCATGCAATGGCCAATTTATTTTTATTTGTGTGTGGCTGGTTGCAACCATTTGGTCACACAAGGAGTGTGTTGTTGTGGGCTTTGGTCACATAAAATGATGCCAAATGTGGCCGTAGGTGTTACAAAGTGTGACCATATGCTCTTTTAAGTGAGGTAAACTTGTATTTCATGTGACTATTGTCCTTGCAATGACCATTTAGTCACACAAAATACATTTGGCATCATTTTATATTACCATAGCCCACAACAACACACTCGTTGTGTGACCAAATGGTTGCAATCAGCTTGTCCATGAAATGGCCACTTCATTTTTATTTGTGTGTTGCTGATTGCAACAATTTGGTCACACAACGAGTGGGTTGTTGTTTGCTTTGGTCACATAAAATGATGCCAAATGTGGCCGTAGGTGTTAAAAAGTGTGACCATATGCTCTTTTAAGTCAGGTAAACTTGTATTTTGTGTGATGTGACCATATGCTCTTTTAAGTGAGGTAAACTTGTATTTTGTGTGATTATTGTCCATGCCAATTGTGGGTCGTAGGTGTCAAAAAGTGTGACCATATGCTCTTTTAGGTGAGGTAAACTTGTATTTTGTGTGACTATTGTCCATGCAATGGCCACTTTATTTTTATTTATGTGTAGCTGATAGCAACCATTTGGTCACACAAAATACAAGCTTACCTCACTTAAAAGAGCATATGGTCACACTTTTTGACACCTACGACCACATGTGGCATCATTTTATGTGACCAAAGCCCACAACAACACACTCGTTGTTTGACCAAATGGTTGCAATCAGCCACTCCCAAATAAAATTAAAGTGGCCATTGCATGGACAATAGTCACACAAAATACAAGTTTACCTCACTTAAAAAGAGAATATTGTCACACTTTTTGACACCTACGGCCACATTTGGCATCATTTTATATTACCATAGCCCACAACAACACACTCGTTGTTTGACCAAATGGTTGCAATCAGCCACACAGAAATAAAACTAAAGTGACCATTGCATGGACAATACTCACACGAAATACAAGCTTACCTCACTTAAAAGAGCATATGGTCACACTTTTTGACACCTACGGCCACATTTGGCATCATTTTATGTGACCAAAGCAAACAACAACACACTCGTTGTGTGACCAAATTGTTGCAATCAGCTACAAACAAATAAAATTAAAGTGGCCATTGCATGGACAATAGTCACATGAAATACAAGCTTACCTCACTTAAAAGATCATATGGTCACACTTTTTGACACCTACGGCCACATTTGGCATCATTTTATATTACCATAGCCCACAACAACACACTCGTTGTTTGACCAAATGGTTGCAATCAGCTTTGACTAAATTGTTGCAATCAGCTACAAACAAATATAACTAAAGTGGCCATTGCATGGACAATAGTCACACGAAATACAAGTTTACCTCACTTAAAAGAGCATATGGTCACACTTTTTGACACCTACGACCACATTTGGGATCATTTTATATGACCAAAGCCCACAACAACACACTCGTTGTTTGACCAAATGGTTGCAATCAGCCACTCACAAATAAAACTAAAGTGGCCATTGCATTGACAATAGTCAATAGTCACACGAAATACAAGCTTACCTCACCTAAAATAGCATTTGGTCACACTTTGTAACACCTACGGCCACATTTGGCAAGGACAATAGTCACACAAAATACAAGCTTACCTCACTTAAAAGAGCATATGGTCACACTTTGTAACACCTACGACCACATTTGGCATCATTTTATGTGACCAAAGCCCACAACAACACACTCATTGTGTGACCAAATGGTTGCTATCAGCCACACAGAAATAAAAATAAAGTGGTCATTGCATGGACAATAGTCACACAAAATACAAGCTTACCTCACCTAAAATAGCATATGGTCACACGAAATACAAGCTTACCTCACTTAAAAGAGCATATGGTCACACTTTGTAACACCTACGGCCACATTAGGCATCATTTTATGTGACCAAAGCCCACAACAACACACTCGTTGTGTGACCAAATGGTTGCAATCAGCCACACACAAATAAAAATAAATTGGCCATTGCATGGACAATAGTCACACGAAATACAAGTTTACCTCACTTAAAAGAGCATATGGTCACACTTTGTAACACCTACGGCCACATTTGGCATCATTTTATGTGACCAAAGTCCACAACAACACACTCGTTGTTTGACCAAATGGTTGCAATCAGCCACACACAAATAAAAATAAAGTGGCCATTGCATGGACAATAGTCACACGAAATACAAGCTTACCTCACTTAAAAGAGCATATGGTCACACTTTTTGACAACTACGGCCACATTTGGCATCATTTTATGTGACCAAAGCCCACAACAACACACTCGTTGTGTGACCAAATGGTTGCAATCAGCCACAAACAAATAAAAATAAAGTGGCCATTGCATGGACAATAGTCACACGAAATACAAGTTTACCTCACCTAAAAGAGCATATGGTCACACTTTTTAACACCAACGGCTACATTTGGCAAGGACAAAATACAAGTTTACCTCACTTAAAAGAGCATATGGTCACACTTTGTAACACCTACGGCCACATTTGGCATCATATTATGTGACCAAAGCAAACAACAACACACTCGTTGTGTGACCAAATGGTTGCAATCAGCCACACAGAAATAAAATTAATGTGGCCATTGGATAGACACAAGGAGTGTGTTGTTGTGGGCTTTGGTCACATAAAATGATGCCAAATGTGGCCGTAGGTGTTACAAACTTTCTGTGTGGCTGATAGCAACCATTTGGTCACACAACGAGTGTGTTGTTGTGGGCTTTGGTCACATAAAATGATGCCAAATGTGGCCGTAGGTGTCAAAAAGTGTGACCATATGCTATTTTAGTTGTGTGACTATTGTCCTTGCAATGACCACTTTAGTTTTATTTGTTTGTGGCTGATTGCAACCATTTGGTCAAACAACGAGTGTGTTGTTTGTGGGCTTTGGTCACATAAAATGACGCCAAATGTGGCCGTTGGTGTTACAAAGTGTGACAATATGCTCTTTTAAGTGAGGTAAACTTGTATTTTGTGTGACTATTGTCCATGCAATGGCCAATTTATTTTTATTTGTGTGTGGCTGGTTGCAACCATTTGGTCACACAAGGAGTGTGTTGTTGTGGGCTTTGGTCACATAAAATGATGCCAAATGTGGCCGTAGGTGTTACAAAGTGTGACCATATGCTCTTTTAAGTGAGGTAAACTTGTATTTCATGTGACTATTGTCCTTGCAATGACCATTTAGTCACACAAAATACATTTGGCATCATTTTATATTACCATAGCCCACAACAACACACTCGTTGTGTGACCAAATGGTTGCAATCAGCTTGTCCATGAAATGGCCACTTCATTTTTATTTGTGTGTTGCTGATTGCAACAATTTGGTCACACAACGAGTGGGTTGTTGTTTGCTTTGGTCACATAAAATGATGCCAAATGTGGCCGTAGGTGTTAAAAAGTGTGACCATATGCTCTTTTAAGTCAGGTAAACTTGTATTTTGTGTGATGTGACCATATGCTCTTTTAAGTGAGGTAAACTTGTATTTTGTGTGATTATTGTCCATGCCAATTGTGGGTCGTAGGTGTCAAAAAGTGTGACCATATGCTCTTTTAGGTGAGGTAAACTTGTATTTTGTGTGACTATTGTCCATGCAATGGCCACTTTATTTTTATTTATGTGTAGCTGATAGCAACCATTTGGTCACACAAAATACAAGCTTACCTCACTTAAAAGAGCATATGGTCACACTTTTTGACACCTACGACCACATGTGGCATCATTTTATGTGACCAAAGCCCACAACAACACACTCGTTGTTTGACCAAATGGTTGCAATCAGCCACACACAAATAAAATTAAAGTGGTCATTGCATGGACCATAGTCACACAAAATACAAGTTTACCTCACTTAAAAGAGCATATGGTCACACTTTTTGACACCTACGGCCACATTTGGCATCATTTTATATTACCATAGCCCACAACAACACACTCGTTGTTTGACCAAATGGTTGCAATCAGCCACACAGAAATAAAACTAAAGTGGCCATTGCATGGACAATAGTCACACGAAATACAAGCTTACCTCACTTAAAAGAGCATATGGTCACACTGTTTGACACCTACGGCCACATTTGGCATCATTTTATGTGACCAAAGCAAACAACAACACACTCGTTGTGTGACCAAATTGTTGCAATCAGCTACAAACAAATAAAATTAAAGTGGCCATTGCATGGACAATAGTCACATGAAATACAAGCTTACCTCACTTAAAAGATCATATGGTCACACTTTTTGACACCTACGGCCACATTTGGCATCATTTTATATTACCATAGCCCACAACAACACACTCGTTGTTTGACCAAATGGTTGCAATCAGCTTTGACTAAATTGTTGCAATCAGCTACAAACAAATATAACTAAAGTGGCCATTGCATGGACAATAGTCACACGAAATACAAGTTTACCTCACTTAAAAGAGCATATGGTCACACTTTTTGACACCTACGACCACATTTGGCATCATTTTATATGACCAAAGCCCACAACAACACACTCGCTGTTTGACCAAATGGTTGCAATCAGCCACTCACAAATAAAACTAAAGTGGCCATTGCATTGACAATAGTCAATAGTCACACGAAATACAAGCTTACCTCACCTAAAATAGCATATGGTCACACTTTGTAACACCTACGGCCACATTTGGCAAGGACAATAGTCACACAAAATACAAGCTTACCTCACTTAAAAGAGCATATGGTCACACTTTGTAACACCTACGACCACATTTGGCGTCATTTTATGTGACCAAAGCCCACAACAACACACTCATTGTGTGACCAAATGGTTGCTATCAGCCACACAGAAATAAAAATAAAGTGGTCATTGCATGGACAATAGTCACACAAAATACAAGCTTACCTCACCTAAAATAGCATATGGTCACACGAAATACAAGCTTACCTCACTTAAAAGAGCATATGGTCACACTTTGTAACACCTACGGCCACATTAGGCATCATTTTATGTGACCAAAGCCCACAACAACACACTCGTTGTGTGACCAAATGGTTGCAATCAGCCACACACAAATAAAAATAAATTGGCCATTGCATGGACAATAGTCACACGAAATAGAAGTTTACCTCACTTAAAAGAGCATATGGTCACACTTTGTAACACCTACGGCCACACTTGGCATCATTTTATGTGACCAAAGTCCACAACAACACACTCGTTGTTTGACCAAATGGTTGCAATCAGCCACACACAAATAAAAATAAAGTGGCCATTGCATGGACAATAGTCACACGAAATACAAGCTTACCTCACTTAAAAGAGCATATGGTCACACTTTTTGACAACTACGGCCACATTTGGCATCATTTTATGTGACCAAAGCCCACAACAACACACTCGTTGTGTGACCAAATGGTTGCAACCAGCCACACACAAATAAAAATAAATTGGCCATTGCATGGACAATAGTCACACGAAATACAAGCTTACCTCACTTAAAAGAGAATACGGTCACACTTTGTAACACCTACGGCCACATTTGGCAAAGACAATAGTCACACGAAATACAAGTTTACCTGACTTAAAAGAGCATATGGTCACACTTTGTAACACCTACGGCCACATTTGGCATCATTTTATGTGACCAAAGCCCACAACAACACACTCGTTGTGTGACCAAATGGTTGCAACCAGCCACACACAAATAAAACTAAAGTGGCCATTGCAAGGACAAGAGTCACACTTTGTAACACCTACGGCCACATTTGGCATCATTTTATATGACCAAAGCCCACAACAACACACTCATTGTGTGACCAAATGGTTGCAACCAGCCACACACAAATAAAAATAAATTGGCCATTGCATGGACAATAGTCACATGAAATACAAGTTTACCTGACTTAAAAGAGCATATGGTCACACTTTTTGACACCTACGGCCACATTTGGCATCATTTTATATGACCAAAATACAAGTTTACCTCACTTAAAAGAGCATATGGTCACACTTTGTAACACCTACGGCCACATTTGGCATCATTTTATATGACCAAAGCCCACAACAACACACTCATTGTGTGACCAAATGGTTGCAAGCCACACACAAATAAAAATAAATTGGCCATTGCATGGACAATAGTCACACGAAATACAAGCTTACCTCACTTAAAAGAGAATATGGTCACACTTTTTAACACCTACGGCCACATTTGGCAAAGACAATAGTCACACGAAATACAAGTTTACCTGACTTAAAAGAGCATATGGTCACACTTTGTAACACCTACGGGCACATTTGGCATCATTTTATGTGACCAAAGCCCACAACAACACACTCGTTGTTTGACCAAATGGTTGCAATCAGCCACACACAAATAAAAATAAAGTGGCCATTGCATGGACAATAGTCACACAAAATACAAGTTTACCTCACCTAAAAGAGCATATGGTCACACTTTTTGACACCTACGGCCACATTTGGCATCATTTTATGTGACCAAAGCAAA
>JAANYP010009507.1:0-25922 GCA_020465985.1 Centrapalus pauciflorus | reverse complement strand
AAATATCTTCTCCCCTTTGAAAGAGATGGCACAGAGCCTTCAACAACAGTTCTGCCTGAAGGAACAGATCCAATAAGCTGGTCAGCAGCAGATTCGGGGACAGGCTTGGAACCAACAAGGCTATGTACTAAGAAAGCCAAGTTGTCCTTAACCTCTGCTAACTGGGTAACATAGGTGTGAAGAAAAGAAGAATGAGAGGTTGCAAGGGAGGACAGCTGGGAGATAGTAGTCCTTTCAGATTCTGTGAACACCAAACTTTGAAGCTGTGCAAGAGTGAGTTCAAGGAACTCATGCATATCATAAAAGTTTGAGGACACAGAATTGGACAGAGATACCACTAAGGTATTTAGGCTGGCCAAAGTGGATGGTAGAGTGGTTAAGCAGGTTTCAGCAAGGGCTGATAGCTGTTGGGAAACAGCTGACAGTGTGTACACGGAGTCCTGTTGGTGAGAGAGAATTGATGAGATGGAGGAGGATAGTTGTTGCAGATTTGCAGTGAGTGCAAGCAGTTAAGAAGAATGATCAGCTTGGGGAGCACGGGTTGGAAAAGAGGTCCTGAACGAAGCAAGAAACCCCTGAAGCTGAGCACACACAGAGTCTGAAATCATAGAAAGGAGTGAGGTCATAGAGTTTTCCAAAGAACCAACTTTGTTGGTCAGCAAAGACAGCTGGTCCTTCAAAGATAGATCTTTGGGGGATGGAGGTGTATGGGTTGACTGTTCGGATTGGGTGGATGGTGAGGATTGTGGAGTTTGGGGGTCAGTAGGTGATGGTAGGGATACTTCGGACAGAATATCCATAGCTTGGGCATAAGTTAAGTGGCCCAGCTTGGAGGGGTCAATGGTACCTTCAGAAGTGCCTGTAGCTGCATCATGAGGTGAGGCAGTAGGAGATGGTGGCCTTTCAAAATGTTACTAGGATCTTAGCACCATCATCAAGACCTGGGGTGGTTCCCTCAGTAGTACCTTGGTTTGTAGGCACCTCTTCATGGGAAGGTGGGATGTGCATTTCAACATCATCAGTGGTGAAAGCTGATGATGGAATTTGCACTTGGGGAGCAGCCTCACCAGAGGGATGTTCTAGTTCTTGAGGTTCATCAGCTTGGGTTGTTGGTCCTTCAACAGCTGTTTGGTGTAGAACAGCTACATCACCAGGAGCAGAAATAAAAGGCTGATCTGCTGATTGGTTTATATCAATAGTTATGGCACCTTGTGCAGACTCAGATTGTGTATGAGAAGTATGAGGGGGTAACTTTGTGGACTCAGTGTGGAGTGGAGAGTGCTCCTGTCTTTCAATGTCTTCAGCCTGTTGAGAGGCTTGGACAGTTGATGTGGTGGTCTCCTTTTGTACAACTGATTCCTGTTGGGAGGAACCAGAGGGCTCAGGCCGACTCTAGGTGGACTCTTTATGAAGTGAAGCCTGCTCCATAGTGGCTACAGTTTCTCCCAAAATAGGGGAACCAAAAGCAACAGGGGTTGCTTCTTTTTCAACTGACTCCTGTTGGGAGGGGTCAAAGGGGCTGGTTTGAGAGGAGGTTTTCTTTTTTGCTAATGATTTTCTTCAAAGCCTGGAGTATTGGGACATAGTGGGTGATTGAGGAGAAGTGGTAGGGAGTTGTGTTTGGACTGGAGGTGAGACTGGGTCAGGAACAGGAGGTCCAGCCTGTTTCATGGTCTCATATGCCACAAAGGCACTAGCCACAAAAGCTTCAGCCACGAGGCTTCAGGTTCAACTGATGAACCACGGTGACCAGCCTGCTCCCCCTCAGCCACTGAGGCTGATGGGGCAGACTTACCTATTTTAGCCTTCTTGCGGACAGGCTCAACTTAAGTTGTTTTCAAGGCCCGTTTCACCATTTTTGGCCTTGATTTGGATTTTCCTTTGGGAGTAGTGATTGGATCCACCTTCTGAGTAGAAGGTCCTTCCACTAAAACAAGCAACCTCCTCATTGGTGTTGCTAGAGGAGGTTCATTATCAAGAACTGGGGTTATAAGACCCTGTTTCCTATTACAGGAAACACTACAGTTGACAATAAAGGTTAAAAGGTGTACAAATGCTCATCACAGAGGTGTTTGAAGATGAGGCTCAAAAACCTTAGGTATCTGACAGCAGCTGGACGTTATTCTTGTTGCACCAAGTTCCTAAATTCATGAAAATCAACTTTGCCATGTTCAGAGTTGTCCCATCCACAAACTGTAGGACAATAGGAATTTCATCCCTGCAGAGTTGGTCAAATGAACCAACTTTGCAGCTCAGACTCATCACCACAGAGGCGAAGAGAAAACTGTAGGTTGGCGATAAATCCCTTCTGAACAGCGTAGCACCCACTTTTGGTTCTGCTACATCACAGAAGCTTAGCAGATTGCCCATTTGTTCATCCTCAGGCTGAGGTTTGTCATAGGTGTCAGCCACTGGGAGATGAAGTACTTCCCTAAGAAGAGCAGTAGTTATCTCAATAGTTTGAGTTCCATTGAGAATAGTTTCCCTGATGGTTTTGGTAGATGGATCATATGAGCAAGTGTACCAAAACTCATGGACCATCTCCTGGTACATAACACCAGGAGAAGCTATCATGGCATAGTGCAGGGGATGGGCTTGCAGAAACTCCATTATCGATTCGTAACCTTTCCCAGCATAGTTTTTAGGAATGGTTAAGTTTGCAATGTAGTTGGTGGGTTTGATTGTGAGCATGGTGTTGACAGAGGGGTGCTTCTCAACGTCATTACCAACAAACACAGGGAGAAGGGGGGTTGTTTTGGTGAGCCATTTGAGAAAGTAGTAGGGATGCATGATATTTGGACACTTTGTCTGTTAGCGTTTATCAGGATGTTATGGAAGCAGTAGGAAGAAGAAGATGATAAAACAGTGGTTTGGGTATTTATAGGATTTGAATGTGAGTGAGCAGGAGAGAGGAAGGTTTGAGCAGTTAATTTGGAATGTTTCTAACGAAAAACGAAACGGTTTACCTTGTCAGAATGGTTGTCAGACCAACTTGACCTTTTTAACTACTGACACACGTGATAAACACTATCTACAGGTAATTAAGTTAAATAAATATTTAATTTAAGTAATTTAAATGTGAAGGTGATTTAAACTGATGTTCTAAGGTGTTGTTCAAACCTGTGATGAACAGGTTTCATCACAAACTGATCACTTTTCAAGCTGTTCATGCAACCTGTGCAACTATATGAGAATAGGTTTCATTGTGAAACCTGTTCAATAGTTGAATAGGTTACAAGGCATTGTCTTGTATGACAGATTAAGAGAGTGAGCAGGTTGGAATTTTGTACAACAGAAAAGGTTTGAGATTAAAACTTAATTTTATCAAGCCTGTTATACGTCCAAGCTGTCCAAAGTTTCAGAAACTGGCTAAGTACAGGACAAGTAAAACATGCCCTGGCCAAGCTATTCTGTAAATTTTTGACAGATTTAAACAAGTGATCTTTAGAGCATCAATGACACTTAGTCACTTTTACTTAGCAAACCCAGCTTGCTTACAAGGTAGTTAAACCTGTTTTCATCAAGTGGTTTGGTGAAAATGTCTGCAAGTTGTTCTTCTATGGAAATAAAACTTACCTCCACATTACTTTTTTGGATGTGATCCATTATGAAGTAATGTCTGACCTCAATATGCTTTGTTCTAGAGTGGAAGACTGGATTGTTGGAGATAGCTATGACACTTGTATTATCACACAGAATAGGAGTTTTCCTATATACAAGACCATAATCGTCAAGCTGATGTTGCATCCATAGAATCTATCCACAGCAGCTTCCAGCAGCAATGTACTCAGCTTCAGCAGTAGAAGTAGAAACAGAATTCTACTTCTTGCTGCACCAACTGATCAACTTACCACCAAGAAGTTGACATCCACTTGTTGTGTTTTTCCTGTCTAACCTGTAATCTGCAAAATCAGAATCTGAATAACCAATTAGTTCAAGGTTGGAGTCTTTGGGATACTAAAGACCCAAACCTGGTGTACGCTATAGGTATCTGAAGATTCTTTTGACAGCAACTAGATGTGATTCTTTTGGATCAACTTGAAATCTAGCACATAAACAGGTAGCAAACATAATATCTGGTCTATTGGCAGTTAAATATAGCAAGCTCCCAATCATGCCTCTATAAGTTGTTACTGAAACAGCTTTACCACAGGCATCAACATCCAACTTTACATTGGTTGCCATTGGGGTTTTGACTGGAGAACATTGATCAAATTTAAACTTTTTCAAAAGATCCAATGTATACTTTCTTTGATTAATAAAAATTCCATTTGAGGTTTGTTTAACCTGCAATCCCAGAAAGAAAGTAAGTTCACCCATCATGCTCATTTCATAATTGGATTTCATGAGCAGTGAAAAGTTCTTGCATAACTGTTCATTAGTAGAACCAAATATTATGTCATGCACATAACTCTGAACAAGCATAATATCAGTTTTTACCTTCTGGAAATCAGTAAGAGTGTTATACCAGGCTCTAGGGGCTTATTTTAGACCATAGAGAGCTTTGTCCAACTTATAGACAAAACCTGGATGTTGTTCACTTTCAAAACCTGGAGGCTACTTGACTTATACCTGTTCTTGCAGCTTACCATTCAAAAATGCACTCTTAGCATCTATTTGAAATACATTCATGCTCTTGTGGGCAGCATAAGCTAGAAACAAACGAATTGCTTCCAACCTGGCCACATGAGCAAATGTTTCATCATAGTCAATGCCTTCTTCTTGTCTATAGCCTTGAGCAACTAGTCTTGCCTTATTTCTAATAATATGACCTTGCTCATCCATCTTATTTCAGAAAACGCACTTGGTGCCAATGATTGTTTTACCTTTAGGAACAAGGACCAGTTTCCATACTTTGTTTCTCTCAAACTGATTGAGCTCTTCTTGCATGGCAGTGATCCAATTGGCTTTTTTAAGTGTATCATCTACTTTCTTTGGCTCCATCGGGGACACAAAGCTAGAAAACATACAAAAGTTTCCTAAGCTGTCTCATCTTGTTTGTACCCCTTTGTTAATGTCACCAATTATTTGATCGTTGGGGTGACACCTGATCCACTTTGGATCATGTTTCAATGAAGATTCTCCTGTATCAGTTTCATTCTCATTAGGTCTTGCAGAACAGCTTTCAAGATTTTCAGACACACTGATGTCTTGAGCCTGTTCACCCATTGAGAATGAATAATTATTGTTGAACACATCAGCAGAGGATTCAGGAAAATCAGCATTGATTGGTTCTGGACATGGTGCATTAACTATATCAGTACACTTATTCTCATAGGGTGTACAAACATAATTATCATCATGTCCATTGTGGTTAACAAGTTCACCTATGGGTGATGTGGAAGCTTTTGAGTCCTTTTCCTCAATATTGGAATGCATAAGATCATCAAAGTTGAACTCTCTTGAAACTGATTCAGGAACAGCTTTGGTAGAAGCATTATTAGACTCCTCAAAGGTGACATTGATAGATTCATCTATCACCTTTCGAGACAGCAGATCGAGTATCCAACAAAGACACCATCATCAGCTTTGGGTTCAAATTTAGCCAGCTGATCCCTTTGATTCAAGATGAAACAGGGACATCCAAACACATGGAAATAGCTTATATTTTGCTTTCTCCCTTTGAGTAATTCATAAGGAGTCTTATTGAACTTTTTCACCACTAAGGATCTGTTTTGAGTAAAGCAGGCAGTGTTGACAGCTTCAGCCCAAAATGATGAAGGCAAACTTGATGCACACAGCATGGTTCTAGCAGCTTCAATGAGAGTTCTATTCCTCCTTTCAGCAACTCCATTTTGTTGTGGAGTTCTTACAGCTGAAAAGTTTTGAGAGATCTCTCTTTCTTCACAGAAGTCCTCACGAGTAGTGTTTCTGAATTCAGTACCATGATCACTTCTAAGCTGCTTGACTTGAGCAAAGTTCAGAACTTCCTTCTTCTTGATAAATCCAATAATTTCTCTGGCAGCCTCTCCTTTGGTCTTTAGGAAGATCACCCATGTAAACCTGGAAAACTCATCAACAATTACTAGAGTGTATCTTCTACCTCCTAGACTTGACACACTGACAGGTCCAAACAAGTCCATGTGGATTAAGAAGAGAGGAGTATCAATAGAAAAATTATGCTTGGATTTAAAAGATGTTTTTCTCTGCTTGCCTTTCTCACAAGCTGTGCAGAGTTTGCCCTTAACATACGTCATAGAAGGCAAACTTGTTACTAACTCTTTCTTACAGAGTTTGTTGATGTTCCTGAAGTTCAGGTGTGATAGCCTTTTATGCCACAGCCAGTTAAGGTTTGCATTGCTTCTTGAGACGATACAGGTTTCAGTTGTTGGATCAACAAAATTCATATCCACAACATATACACCTTTCTTTCTTTGTGCACACATCACAACCTTGCCCTGGGGATCCAGTATGTACCCCAGGTTCTCATCAAAGTTAACCTTGTAGCCAGCATCACACAGTTGGCTAATGCTAACAAGGTTATGTTTTAGTCCAGACACATAGGCTACTCTTTTGAATATTGTAGCACCAGCATGGAGGGTTCCATATCCTTCTGTGGATCCCTGAACATTGTCACCAAATGTGACCTTTTGCCTTTTTCAGGCCTGAGATCACTCAACAAATCTTCGCAACCTGTCATGTGGCTTGAGCAGCCGTTGTCCAAGTTCCAAATCTGTCTTGGTCGTTTAACCTGCAGAGTGTCATGGGAAAATATTAGTTTTTAGGGGAACTCATCATAAGGATGAGTTCTCATTCTTCATCAACATTTGTTGATGGACCACTTAGATCTACACTAATATTTCAAATCTGGATTGTATGAGCTTAGACACTCTCCTCAATGACCATGTTACTTCCAACAATGGTGGTTTTTGCAATGTTGGAACTAGCAGTGTCAGCAGGCCTTATGTCCTCGGTTTCAGGTCAGTCTTTGGCCATATGAGTCTTCTTCCCACATTTGTAGCATTTTCTCTTTTTAGACTTTTTGGAAGAAGTACCCCCAGAAACACATTCTGGGATATCTTTGTTGGACTTCTTAACAGGTTTAGCAAACTTATCACTAGTCTTAGAAGAACCAACAGTTTGAGTAGAAGATACAATAGCAACAGTTTTGCATGTGTCCTCTTTCCTATTCTGGGTGGACAGAGATCAAACACAGGTAATTTGATTGTCTTTTGTCCTTCCACAGGTTTGAAAAATTTATTCCCAGTTTTCTTAGATTGAGCAATGGCTTTGCCTTTGCCTTTACTGAGATGTGATGACTATTGCCTATCAACATGATCATTAAATCTAGTTTTATAAAAAGATCTTCTTTCATTTATAACCAGCTTTCCACTATGATTAAAAATACTTATTTGAAATCACAGCATATTTGCTTCCAACATGAGACTTACCCTTGTTGAAAGCAGGCTGCTTCCCTTTTGAAAATTTTTTCTCAAAATGTTCAACATTAAATGGATTAACAGGTTTCTTGCCATCAGCTTAGATTCATAACTTGTTTGAGTGACAGGTTTAGTTCCCAACGCTGCAGCTTTAGCTTGATTTCCATTCTTCTGTTTGTGTGAACTAGTTATGCACTTAGCAGGCTGATCTGATGGAGAACACATTCCATCGTCAGTCTTTATAGCTTTTTCACACAAACTGTCAGTGTTTTGAGGCCTGACAAACCTATTTGTTGAGACCAGCTTTCCATTCACTCTTTGGATAAAAGTACTTGGAAGCTCACCAAGAGTGGATAAGTCTTTTTCTAGATTATTAATGTCAACAATTGAAACTGTTGTATCAAGATCCCCTCCAAGATAGGCTTGGATTTGAGCAGGAATATGCTGACTGATACAGTGGTTGACTTTCTGAGCTGAGTGGCACCAAGAGTCAACAATCTTTTGAAGCTTAGCATGCTTTAAGTCTATCTCTCTCTTTTCTTCTAATACAATGGTGTTGATGTGTTTTACTTCATCAAGCTCAGCTTTCAACTTATGAAAGTTGTTCAGTTCATTAGTTTTTGTTTCAATATCAGTTTTTAACTTAGAGATCTCAGACTTCAAAGCATCATTCTTCTCAACAGCAGCTTTTGGATCAACAATTAAAAAATCAAACATTTTAACTTTTTCCTCCTAGCTGTAATCCTTAAAATTTTGTACCTTATACATCATGGTGGGATACCAGTTCTCTAAGGTGCTGAGAGCTTCAGTTTCAGCCAGGTCCTGTTTGAAGTTGCTTGTTGACGAGACATCAGTGTTGGCCATCAAACAGTTGCTGTTCTCTTCATCAAATGATGAATCAGACTCCTCCCAGTCACAAGTTTCAGCCATAAGTCCCTTCTACTTGTTGGAAGCCACTGGGTCTTCCAACTTCTTCATCTTATCCATGGCCATTAGGTACTTAACCTTGTAGTCATCATCTTTGTTTGTCTTGTATGGTTTGGAGGAAGAGCCAACAGCTTCAGACACACAGTTAGCAGCTATATGGCCTGTATTGCCACATTTAAAGCACTCAGCCTTAGTTTTGTGAAATGCCTTCTTCTTGATGGCACGTGATTTCTTTTGCAGCATCTTACCACCAAACCTCTTCTTATTGAATTTTCTGAAAAGCATAGCAATCATTTGCTCATCATCAAACTCAGTAAGGTCTTCACAGTCCTCTTCCTTAGACATTTCCTCTATTTCATCATCAGCCTGTTGATCAGCTTGTGTGAACACATTACACACCTGGCCAGCAGGTTGTCTCACGCTGGCCACTAAGGCAGCACCTCTTTTGGACATCTCTAAGGCATTTCTTTTCTGTTTCCTTGATTGTTCATCATTTAGTAAGGATCCATACAGATTAACAAGATCCATGCCTCTGATGGTGCCTGAGTTTCTGAGGATAGTAGAGAAGTAGTTCCATTTCTCAAGCAGAATGTCTAAAAATTTGTTCACCAAAGTTAAGTTGTCTTTAGTGATCCCAACAGCTTTGAGATCACTTATCAAGGCAGTGAACCTGGTGTAGGTTTCAATGAGTGACTCCTTTGGCTTTGCAAAGAACAGCTCATATTGTCTAACAAGATTGTTAATCCTGTTATCCAATGTGATAGTGGGACTATCATAGATAGTACACAAAGTATCCCACATTTCCTTTGCAGTCTTCATCTTCTCAACCTGTTTGAACACATCATCAGGTAGAGAGATGACAAGGTTGTTCCTGGCCTTTGCATCAAGGGCAACCAGATGTTTGTCAACATCAGACCATTGAGATTCTGCCTTTGCAATGGTCCTGTTTCAGGAACAGCTCCTTCAGCAGCAGGGAGTTATAGTAGTAACAGACGTTGGCACATAGGGACCTTCCATTACTATTTCTGGTAGTTGTACATCCAGATTCTCCAAATAATCCAGAGAAGTTCTGATGATTTAACTTGGGAGGTTTAGCCATTGAACCATTGTCATAGTAAGAGGAGGAACAGGTGGCACTGTTGTACATGGTGGGAAATTGGGAGTAATCAGAGATCTAGAGTTAACACACACTCTTAACCTGCTTTGATACCAGTTGTAGGTCCCAAAAGGTTTCCCCAGTATGCTGTTGTAAGCTGTAGAGTGGGAGGGTGAATACAACTATTTAAAACTCAACACACTTTTCTCAATGTTTGTTTGTATATATAAACAAGTGTTAATTACAAATAAGTTTGAATTGCGGAACGGTTCAAACTGATATGACAGAGCAACAGATAGACAACTAGTCTAAGACAGACTCAGACCAGCTACAACGAATTCACTCACTAAGATGGATTCACGGTTTTTACAACAGAGACAGACAACTTGAACAAGAACATCTTGGACACACTCAACTGTTTTATTCTAAGCAGACTTTTCATGCATGAAAACACACTTCTTTGCACGTTCTGAATATCTCACTCTTGGTTGTCTCACATTCCTTAGAAGCTTCCTTTTATGCTCTCTCAGCGAATATTGGTGAACCTTCCTCATTGGATACAGAGATAGTGGTGTGTCTTTCCAAAAAGACAAAACTGTTTTTTTGCACATTCTGACAATACAACATTTGTCCCTATATTACAGAATCTTTGCCTTTTCCTTTTTGTCTCTATTGCAGAATGTTTTACCTTAAAGAGGAATGTCAACTTTAATCCTTTCCTCTTCTTGTATAGCCATTTTGATATTGTTAGGCACAAAATGGCCTCAGTCAAACCTGTTCTGCATCTGAGGGGGAGATTCTTAATCAAACCTGTTGATGCATTTGAAGGTTGAATTTAAGGCCTGTTATATGCCTTATTGAAACCTGAAAATGATTTGCAATATCAGTCCAAAGCTGTTCTATATGTTGCATGTGTTGCAACAAAGACAGTTTGTCCAAGCTGTTCAGTCTACTGAACAGGCTGGACATAAACTGTCTACGCTGCTCTACACTGGTGAGCAGCTTGGGCAGTTTACAAGCGTTCTGTTCTTTGTGAACAGAACCTGTTCTTTGTGAATAGGCTAAACACTCTATGGAATATGTTTCCAAGTCCTCATGTATTGTTTTTGACTAAAAGATCAGTTTACAAAGTCGAAGCAAAGTGGAAAACAGAACTGCTCAGCCTGCCCACGCTATTCTGTCACATAAAGACAAAAGGATATTTGAAAAAGGGTGACAGACCTTTTCTTATATCAAAATAGGCTTTAAAAAAGGAAGAAAGACGCAAAGTTGACATTCCTTATTTAGTTAAAGCCAATGCAACAGTAGACAAAAAGAAAAGACAAAAGTTCTGCACACATGAAGACAAGTTTGCTTTTCAGAATGTGCAGAAAAGTTTATGTTGTCTTTTCAACAAGACTTTCCATTTTTCCTTTCGTCCAATGAAGAAGCTTCTCTTAGATCCTCTGAGTGAGTATAAAAGGAAACTTCCAAGAATTAAGAGGTAAAGCCAAAAAGCTAAGTGCTGAAACCAAGAGTGAACGTGCATTCAAGTGTGTCTTTCATGCATGCAAGTCTGCTTGAATAAAACAGTGCTTGGTGTCTAAGCTGTTTCCTTGAGTCTTGTAAACATAGTGAGTAATTCTTAGTGAGTGTATTCATTGTAACTAGTTTAAGTCTGTCTTAGATTAGTTAGCATACTGTTGTATCTGTCATCTCAGCTTGAACCTTTCCGCATTCAAGCCTGTTTGTAATTAACTTCTGTTGATAATACATACAAACATTGAGAAAAGAGTGTGTAGTTTTTAAATTGTTGTATTCACCCCCCCCCCCTCTACAGCTTAAAGCTATATACTTGGGAAACCTTTCGGGAACTACAACTGGTATCAGAGCAGTTTAGAGTGTGTGTCATTCTAGATCTCTCATTCTCCCAAAGTTTTCATGGACAACAGTGCTGCAAGTTCCTCATACTATGACAATGGTTCAATGGGCAAACCTCCAAAATTCAATCATCAGAACTTCTCTGGTTGGAAGTGCAGAATGATGCTCTACTTAGAGAATCTGGATGTGCAACTACCAGAGATTGTAATGGAGGGTCCCTATGTGCCAACCTCTGTTATAACCATAACTCCTGCTGTTGAAGGAGCTGCTCCTGAAATCAGAACATTTGAGAAAGCAAAAGTTCAATGGTCTGATGAAGACAAAAGACTGGTGGCTCTTGATGCAAAGGCCAGAAATAACATGGTCATCTCTCTGCCTGATGATGTGTTCAAACAGGTTGAGAAGATGAAGACTGCAAAGGAGATTTGGGATACTTTGTGTATCGTCTATGATGGACCCACAATCACACTAGACAACAGGATTAATAATCTTGTTAGATAGTATGAACTCTTCTTTGCAAAACCAAAGGAGACTCTCACTGAAACCTACACCAGGTTTACTGCTCTTGTAAATGATCTCAAAGCTGTTGGGATCACCAAGGACAGCCTGACTTTGGTAAACAAAGTCTTAGACGTCCTGCCTGAAGAATGGAATTATTTTTCTACAATCTTAAGGAATTCAGGTACCATCAGAAGTATGGATCTTGTTAACCTGTATGGATCCTTACTGAATGATGAGCAGTCAAGGCAACAGAAGAGAAATGCCTTGGAAATATCTAAGAAAGGTGCAGCCTTTGTGGCCAGTGTGAGACAACCTGTAAGTCAAGTGAGTGATGTGTTCACTCAACCTGATCAACAGGCTGATGATAAGGAGGAAATGTCTGATAAGGAAGACAATGCAGATCTTACTGAACTGGATGATGAGCAAATGATAGCGATGCTTGTCAAAAGGTTCAACAAGAAAAGGTATGAGGAAACATGCTGCAGAGAAGCTCAAATGCTGTTAAAAAGAAGACATTTGATAAGACCAAAGCTGAGTGCTTCAAATGTGGCAAACCTGGCCACATAGCTGCTGACTGTGTGTCAAAAGCTGTTGGTCAGTCATCCAAACCACACAAGACAAACAGGGATGATGGCTATAGGGTTAAGTACCTTATAGCCATGGCTAAGCTGAGGAAGTTGGAAAATTCAGCAGTTTCCAACCGGCAAAAGGGACTCATGGCAGAGACTTGTGACTGGGTGGAGTCTGATTCATCATCTGATGAAGAAGACAATCACTGTCTGATGGCCAACATTGATGTCCCATCAACAAGCAACTTCAAACAGGATCTGGCTGAAGCTGAAGCTTTTAGCAGCTTGGAGAACTGGAATCCAACAATGATGTATAAGGTACAAAATTTTATGGATTATAGTTCTGAAGAAAAAGTTAAAATGTTTGAATATATGCTTGTTGATCTGAAAGCTGCTGTTGAGAAGCATGCTGTTTTATTATCTGAAATCTCTATGCTTAAAACTGATCTTGAAACAAAATCCAGTAAACTGGACAGTTTCCATAAGTTGGAAGCTGAGCTTGATGAATTAAAACACATCAACTCTATTTTACTGGAAGAAAAGAGAGAAAAAGACACAAAACATGCTAAGCTTCAAAAGATAGTTGACTCTTGGTGCCAATCTGCACAAAAAGTCAGCCACTGTATAAGTCAACAAATCCCTGCACAAATCCAAGCCTATCTTGGAGGGGATGTTGACACAGCAGCTTCCATTGTTGAGGTTAATAATCTGAAAGAAGACTTGTCCACTCTTGGTGAGCTCCCAAACACTTTCATTCAAAAAGTGAATGGCAAATTAATCTCAACAAACAGGTTTGTCAGGCCTCAAAACACTGACAACTCGTGTGAACCTAGCTCAAAAGCTGCTGATGAAATGAATTCTCCATCAAATCAGCTTGCTAAGTGCTTTACTGATTCACACAAGCAAAAAGAAAGGAAAGCATGCCCAAACTGCAGCTGTGGACACCAAACCTGTTGACAAAACAGGCTTTGGATCTAAAGCTGATGGTAAAAGGCATACTAATCATTTTAATGCTGAACATTTTGAAAATAAGTTTTCAAAGGTAAGCAGTCTGTATTTAACAAGGGTAAGTCTCATGTTGAAGGCAAACCTGCTGTGATTTCAAATAAGTTTTCTAATCATAGTGGTAAACTGGTTCTAAATGAAAATAAGTTTTTCAAAACCAGAAATAGTGATTATGTTGATAGGCAACATCAATCTCATCTCAGGAAGAACAAAGGCAAAGCCATTGCTCAGCCTGAGAGATTTGGGAATAAGTTTCCTAAACATGTGGAAGTTCAAAAGCCAATTAAGCTTCCTATCTTTGACATCTGTCCTCCTAAAAAGAGGAAAGAAGAGATAGGCAAAGCTGTTGCTATTGAACCTTCCACTCAAGCTGTTGATTCATCAAATAGTAATAAGTTTGCTAAACCTGCTGAGAAAATCAACAGAAATAACTCAGAATGTGTCTCTGGAAGGTCTTCTTCCAAAAATGCTAAGAGGAGAAAATGCTATAAATGTGGAATGAAGACACATCTGGCCAAAGACTGTCCTGAAATTGAGGACATGAGACCAGCTGACTCTGATGGTTCCTTCACAGCTAACAAAAACAGTGTTGGAAACATCTCAGTCAATGAGAGTGGTATCCAAACTGATACCATTCAAATAGGGAATATTAGTGTTGATATCACAAGTCCATCAACACATGTTGATGAAGTAGGAGAACTCATCTCTGTGATGAGTTCCCCTAAAAATGACTAATATTCTTCTTGTCACTCTGCAGGAAAAACAACCATCCCAGGTTTGGTACTTGGACAGTGGCTGCTCAGTAACATGACAGGTTGTAAGGACCTGCTGAGTGATCCCAGGCCTGAAAAAGGGCCAAAAGTCACATTTGGTGACAATGTATAGGGATCCACTGAGGGATATGGAACTCTTAAAGCTGGTGCTGCAGTGTTCAAAAGAGTAGCCTATGTGGTTGGACTGAAACATAACATTGTTAGCATAAGTCAACTGTGTGATGCTGGCTACAAGGTTAACTTTGATGAGCACCTGGGTTACATATTGGACCCCCAAGGCAAAGTTGTGCTGTGTGCTCAACGAAAGAAAGGTGTATATGTTGTGGACATGCAATCTGCTGATCCCACAACTGAAACCTATTTTCTCACATGGACAAATGCAGATCTAAATTGGCTATGGCACAGAAGGCTGTCACATTTGAACTTCAAGAACATTAACAAACTCTGTAAGAAAGAGTTAGTGACAGGTTTGCCTGCTATGACTTTTGCTATATATAGACTCTGCACAGCTTGTGAGAAAGGCAAGCAGAGAAAATCATCTTTTAAATCCAAACATAATTTTTCTATTGATACTCCTCTCTTCTTAATCCACATGGACTTGTTTGGACCTATCAATGTCCCAAGTCTAGGAGGAAGAAGATATACTCTAGTAATGGTTGATGAGTTCTCCAGGTACACATAGGTTATCTTCCTGAAGAGCAAAGGAGAGGCTGCTAGAGAAATTATTGGTTTTGTGAAAAAGATGGAAATGCTGAACTCTGCGCAAGTAAAGCAGCTTAGAAGTGATCATGGTACTGAATTCAGAAACAGTACTCTTGAAGACTTCTGTGAAGAGAAAGGAATCACTCAAAACTTTTCAGCTGTAAGAACTCCACAACAAAATGGAGTTGCTGAAAGGAGAAACCGAACTCTTATTGAAGCTGCTAGAACCATGTTGTGTGCATCAGGTTTACCTTCATCATTTTGGGCTGAAGCTGTTAACACTGCCTGCTTCACCCAAAACAGATCCTTAGTGGTGAAAAGGTTCAACAAGACTCCTTATGAGCTGCTCAAAGGGAGGAAGCCAAATGTCAGTTACTTCCATGTGTTTGGGTGTCCCTGCTTCATTCTGAATCAAAGGGACCAACTGGAAAAGTTTGAACCAAAAGTTGATGAAGGTGTGTTTGTTGGCTACTCTGCTATCTCCAAAGCCTATGGAGTATACAACAACAAAAGAAAGGTGATAGATGAATCTATCAATATCACCTTTGAAGAGTCCAAGAATGCTTCCACCAAAGCTGTTCCTGAATCAGTTTCAGGAGAATTAAACTTTGATGATCTCATGGATTCAAACAGTGAAGACGACTCAAAAGCTTCCACTACATCCAATGTGGAACCTGTTAATCATGATGGGCATGATGATGATTATGTCAATACACCCTATGTGAATAAGTATACTGACTTAATTACAACTGCATGTCCTTAACCTATCAATGCTGATTTTCCTGGTTCCTCTGCTGATATGTTCAATAGTGGTCAGTCGTGTTCAACAAGTGAACAGGCTCAAGACAACACTGTGTCTGAAAATCTTGAGAGCTGTTCAACAGGACCTGCTGAAGCTGCTGATAACTCAGAAGAATCCACATTGAAGAATGATCCTAAGTGGATCAGATGTCACCCCAATGATCAAATAATTGGTGACATCAACAAAGGGGTACAAACAAGGTGGGACAGCGTAGGGAACTTCTGTATGTTCTCCAGTTTTGTTTCATTGATGGAGCCAAAGAAGGTGGACGAAGCACTAAAAGATGCCAACTGGATCACTGCCATGCAAGAAGAACTCAATCAGTTTGAGAGAAACAAGGTATGGAAGCTGGTCCCTGCTCCTAAAGGCAAAACTATAATTGGCACTAAATGGGTTTCAGGAATAAGATGGACGAGCAAGGTCATGTCATTAGAAATAAGGCAAGACTGGTTGCTCATGGTTATAGACAGGAGGAAGGAATTGACTATGATGAGACATTTGCTCCTGTGGCCAGGCTATAAGCAATTCGTTTGTATCTAGCCTACGCTGCTCATAAGAGCATTAAGGTATTTCAAATGGATGTGAAGAGTGCATTTTTGAATGGGAAGCTGCAAGAAGAAGTTTATGTCAAGCACCCTCCAGGTTTTGAAAATGAACAACATCCAGGTTTTGTCTATAAGTTGGACAAAGCTCTCTATCGTCTCAAACAAGCCCCTAGAGCCTGGTATGACACTCTTACTGAATTTCTTATGAGCAATGGGTATTCTAGAGGTATAGTGGATACCACACTGTTCATAAAGAAGGTGAAGTCTGATATTATGCTTGTTCAAATCTATGTGGATGACATAATATTTGGTTCTACCAATGAGCAGTTATGCAAGAATTTTTCATTACTCATGAAATCCAAATATGAAATGAGTATGATGGGAGAACTTACATTCTTTTTAGGATTACAGGTTAAACAAACCTCAACTTGAATTTTTATAAATCAAAGAAAGTATACTTTACATCTCTTGAAAAAGTTTAAATTTGATCAAAGTTCTCCTATTAAAACCCCAATGGCAACCAATGTAAAATTGGATGTTGATGCTAGTGGCAAAGCTGTTTCAGTAACAGCTTACAGAGGTATGATTGGGAGCTTGCTATATTTAACTGCTAGTAGACTTGATATTATGTTTGCCACCTGTTTGTGTGCTAGGTTCCAAGCTGATCCAAAGGAATCTCATCTAGCTGCTGTTAAAAGAATCTTTAGATACATGAAGGGCACATCAGGTTTGGGTCTTTGGTATCCCAAAGACTCAAGCCTTGAACTAACAGGTTATTCAGATTCTGATTTTGCAGGCTGCAGGTTGGATAGGAAAAGCACAACAGGTGGATGTCAACTCCTTGGTGGTAAGTTGATAAGTTGTTGGGAAATAGTTTAAGTATACTCAAGCTGTTAGATAGACTTCTCATACTGTTAGTAGATTTTCTGTGTAAGTACAAAGTTCATGCTGCTAGTTGAAGAAACTCGAGCTGCCAGTGTAAAAGTTCAAGCTGCCAGAGCAAAACAACTCAAGCTGCTCAGTTCATGCTGCCAAGTCATTCAAGCTGCTCAACAGTTTCATAAACAGAATGTGCTGATTTTCAGGGAAGATATCTACAAGAAGATTCCAGCATATCTACTATCAGAGAAGTCATAGTCCTTCAAGGAAACACGTCCATAAAGCAATATAAATAGACAGAAGATTGTATAGAAGATATACACATAGAATAAGAGTTTTCTGCATATTTTGAGTCTGTAATTGCTTTATTGTTCAAGTTTTCTTAAGCCTCTAAGGTTGTAAAACCCTAAGAACAGTTTGTGTTCTTCGTCTAATCAAAACAGATTAGAGGTGATTGTAATCAGTGAATTCAGCAATACAAACAGTCTTGATTACTTCTTATGTTTTATGCTATTATTGATTCTGAAAGTTTTTTTGTCAAAATAATTAAGTGTTATTCCGCAAACTTCTTAATTAAACTTTGATTCAAAGCAAGATTATTGATTTATACTCTGATAAATTCAAATCAGTTAATCTTGGTTATTCATAATTTTCATAAGTTATAGATCCTGACAAGTGGTATCAGAGCCACAGGTCGTTCTTTGTTTTTTTTCAAAGTCGAAAACTTTCTTTCAAATTTTTAATCTTTTTCAATGGAATTTGAAAATAGCAGCAGTGGATCTGGGCAAGGACTCAAAGTGCCTATGCTCAAGCCCACTGAGTTTGAGATGTGGAAACTCAGGATTCAACAGCATATTCAATTCATTGATTATGCCATATGGGAAGCTGTTGAATTCCCTCCTGTAGTTGATCCAGAACTTGATGCTTAGGGAAAACCAGTCAAAACTCCTCCAAAAACTGAACTTGAAAGGAAGGCTAGAATGAATGAAGTGAAAGCACTCACACTATTACAAATAGCCATTCCTAATGCTTATCAACATCAGTTCAAAAAGTTTTATACTGCTCACTCTCTTTGGAATGCCTTAGAGAAGAGGTTTGCTGGTAATGCAAGTACCAAGAGAAATCAAAAGGACCTCTTGAAACAGCAGTATGAAAACTTTTCTGGTGGCAAGAATGAAAACCTCACTCAAATCTTTGACAGGTTCAACAAACTGATAAGTGAACTGGAAAGTGCAAGGGTCAATCTGGATCAAGATGAGGTCAACAGAAAGTTTCTTAGATCTCTTGGAGAAGAATGGACAGTCTATGCTGCACAGTGGAGAACAAAAGACACACTTGATGAGATAGAATTGGATGATCTGTACAACAGTCTAAGAGTGTTTGAGACTGAAATTGATGCTAAAAAGAAATCATTTTCTTATAATCACAACACTGCTCTTCTGTCCTCTGAAAAATCTAATAACTGTGATTCTTTTTCAGGTGGTGATGGCAATTCTGCTGAAACTCATTATGAAGCTTTTGTTGCCAATGATGGATTATTTGCTCTAAATGTTGAAGACTTGGAACAAATCCATCCTGATGATCTTGAAGAGATGGATTTAAAGTGGCAACATGCAATGCTGACAATGAGAGCCAAAAGATTCCTGAAAAGAACTGGAAGGACCAACTTTCAAGCCAAAACAGATGGCAAACCATCTTTTGATAAATCAAAAGTGGAATGCTATAAATGCCATAAGCTTGGTCACTTTGCCAGAGAATGTAGATCTCAAGGTCAACAGCCATCAAGGACTTCACAGCCCATCCAAGCGTCCTCATCAACAGCACTTGTCTCTCAAGAAGACAATGTGTTTGACTGGAGTGATCAGACAGAGGAAGAATTCCAAAATCAAGCACTTATGGCAGAAACCTCAAATGTCTCCTCCACTGAACTACCATCTGAGGTAAACTCTAAACTCTGCTCTCAATCATGCAAATATATGGTTAAAAAGTACAGAGATCATAATGAGAGCATTTGCAAAACTCTAGCTAAGATGGAAGAAAGGAGATATGAATATATGCAAGCCATAGAAGATCTGGAAAAACAGATCAACGACTATAAGGATAATGAGCTTCAAATGGGGTATGATAGAAACTATCATGAATGGGAGAAAAAGGAACTCAATAAGAAAATAGAATCTTTGAATAAAAAGGTAGAAGAATCTGAACAGAAGGTGTTAGAGGCTAATGAGAAACTGGAATATGTTAACATAGATTTAGGTAACTTCAAGTTAGCAAATCAAAAGCTAGAACACCTAATGGAAGTTCAATTCAAAGATAGAGTCAAATCTCAGGTCAATCCCAAAGAAGGAATAGGATACAGAGCTACTCCACCTCCATATAATAACAAGTACATTCATCCAATGAGTGAAGTTGCTGATAGACTTGTCAATGAACCACTAGATGAGTCTATGACTATTGTAGATCCTATCCTTGATTGCAGTCCTGAACCAAAGGTAGATAACAGTCAAAATAGAGACTGTGACACAAAGAGTGCACCCATAGAAGTCCAAGTTCCTAGTAAGAAAGGAAAAGAGAAGATGAGTGTATGCAATGCTACTCCACAAGTTTCTGTACATTCTAACTGTAACACTGCATCTTCATCAAAAGGAACTAAAGGAGGTAAAACTGTTTCTATCTGCACATGCCAAAAGCATGGTGTTCAAAAGTTTCCTAAACAACAGCAGGTAAGAGGAAACCAGAGAAACAAGAACCAGAAATTGACAGAAAAGTCTGGTGTTCCAATTCAAACTGTCAAAAAATGCTTTCACTGTGGAAGGAAGAATCACTTAGCTAAGGATTGTTTTTACAAACCAGCTGTTGCAAAACAGACTGTGCATCACACAAAATCAAATCCTAAACAGACAAAGCACTCAAAAGTGAAACCTTCCACAGCAGCTCCAAAGAGAACAGTTGATCACAGATTCTCAAAAGTTAATAAAAAACAGTCCACACATCAAAAACAAGTTTTGGCAAAGCCTAAATCAAGTTTTAAACAAATATGGTGTGTCAAGGACAAATCTGTTGCTCAAACTGCTAATGCAAAAGATCCGACTGCTAAGTCAAAATCTGATGCTGTTAGTGCAAAAACTGAAACTGTTAGCACTACAAACACAGCTCAAGCTGCTGAGCATCAAACTGGAGCTGCTAGTGAATCATCTGAGACTGTCAGAAGAAAAGATGATCAAAATAATTGGATACCTCATATCATCACTAAATACTCTCCAAAGACTCCATCAGTAGATCTCACCAAATACAAGAAGTCAAAACAGTTTTTAGTTATGTCAATGTACAAGGCCAACCCAAAACCAATTTGGTTTGGGTTTACTCCACTACTAACTAAGCTGTTATTTGTGCAGGGCAACCACAGGTCTCCTCATAGGACAAGATGGCATCTGGACAGTGGATGCTCTAGGCACATGACAGGCAATTCTGAATGCTTGTCAAATTTCAAATGCTTTGATGGAGGTTTTGTTGCATTTGGAGGCAACTCAAAAGGAGGTAAGGTTACAGGTAAAGGTACTGTAAATGCAGGCAACATGACATTCCATGATGTTTTGTATGTTGAACAGCTTAAGTACAATTTATTGAGTGTCTCTCAAATCTGTGACAAACAAAACATTGTTCTGTTCACAGATTCTGAGTGCATTGTTCTTTCAAAGGATTTCAAAATTCCTGAAAATCTTGTTTTACTTAGAAAACCAAGAAAGGACAATGTTTACTGCCTAGACACAGCTCTTTTGACTAAATCAAATACTTTAAGCTGTTTAATATCCAAAGCATCATCAAATGAGTCTGCTCTTTGGCATAGAAGGATGTGTCACATGAACTTCAAGTCCATGAATGAGTTAGCTAAAAAGAATCTGGTAAGAGGTTTACCACAAAAGGAGTTCATTTGTGATGATCATTGTGTAGCATGTCTTAAAGGTAAGCAACACAAAACTTCTCATAAGGCCAAAGAAGTAAATTCAATCTCATCTGTTCTTCAGCTGTTACATATGGATCTATTTGGTCCAACATCTGTTTTGAGTTTGAATAAAAGGGCATACTGTTTAGTCATTGTTGATGATTTCACCAGATTTACTTGGGTTTACTTTCTTAGGTCCAAAGATGAAACTGCTGAGCTTGTTAAGTCTTTTATCATTAAGATAGAAAACCAATCCAATTCCAAAGTTAAGGTGATAAGATCAGACAATGGAACTGAATTTAAAAATCAAATTCTAAACAGTTTCTGTGAGTCCAAAGGTATTGCTAGACAATATAGTGCACCAAGAACACCACAGCAAAATGGTGTAGCTGAAAGAAAGAATAGAACATTAATTGAGGCTGCTAGAACAATGTTAGTTGATTCTAATCTGCCTATGACTTTCTGGGCAGAAGCTGTTAATACAGCCTGTTATGTTCTAAATAGGGTTCAAGTAGTTCAATCACAAGGGAAAACTCCCTATGAGCTATTCCACAACAGAAGTCCCCTAATAGCTTTCTTCAAGCCTTTTGGATGCCCATGTACTATTCTTCACACTAAAACTCACTTAGGGAAGTTTGAGAGTAAGGCTGAAGAAGGATTTTTTGTAGGATACTCAACTCAAAGCAAAGCCTATAGAGTATACAACAGAGTGTCTAAATCAATTGAAGAAAGTGCCAATGTTGAATTTAATGAAAATACTGCTAACATCAAAGGCACTAGTCCTGATTGGTTATTTGATTTAGATTCACTAACAAATTCTCTGAGCTTTGCTGAGTTTACTGCAGAAGCTGATGCATACAGGGTTGAAGCTGCTAACACAAATTCTCATGCTGCCAATACATTTTCTCATGCTGTTGGCACAAAGTTTCAGACTGCTGCAGATTCAACAAGTTGGGATGACTTCACCACTCTACCACTTCTGTCATGTGATCCTCCAGGGGTCCTGAGCACTCAACATGATGCAAATCCAGACACTGAAGTGCCATTCCCAAGTCCTGACAGCACAGCTCAAACACAAAAGGAAACAGCTCCAGTTTCTAGGCTAGCAGTCCCAACAGCTTCTCAAGCTGTTAGCCTAGAAACTCATGCTGCTCCAGAAAATGAACCATTCACTGGTTCTGATGGAGATGACACAAACCTTGGAACATCCTTCCAAACAGAGAGAGAGCCCACACTAAGAGTTCATAAGTATCACCCTCTCAATCAAATACTGGGTGATCCAAGCACTCCTGTTCAAACAAGGAAGATGGTCCACAATGAGACTGCTGTTGCTGAACAAGCAGTTCCAGAATTCAGCCTAGCTGCTTTTGAACATGCCTGCTTCATGTCTCAACTAGAACCCAAAAAGGCATCAGAAGCACTAAAAGATTCATCCTGGATTGAAGCTATGCAAGAAGAGCTTTTACAGTTCAAAATTCAGAATGTATGGACTCTGGTGGATCTTACTAAAGGTAAGAGAGCAATAGGTACAAGATGGGTGTTCAGAAACAAGAAGGATGAGAGAGGGATAGTCATCAAGAACAAAGCAAGACTAGTAGCACAAGGGTACACTCAAGAAGAAGGAATAGATTATGATGATGTCTTTGCTCCAGTAGCAAGAATTGAAGCCATCAGACTATTTCTAGCATATGCAAGTTTCAAAGTCCTTAAAGTGTATCAAATGGATGTTAAGTCTGCTTTCTTGTATGGGACAATTGAAGAGGAAGTGTATGTGTGTCAACCTCCTGGTTTTGAAGACTACAAGTATCCAGACAGGGTGTACAAGCTAGACAAATCTCTCTATGGTCTTCACCAAGCCCCCAGAGCATGGTATGACACACTGTCATCATATCTTCTACAGAATGGATTCAAAAGAGGCACTCTGGACAAAACACTTTTCACTAAATCCATCAAAGCTGAGATTCTTCTTGTCCAGATCTATGTTGATGACATCATTTTTGGCTCAACTAATGATAAGTTGTGCAAAGATTTTGAGGCCCTAATGCACAAAAAGTTTCAAATGAGTTCAATGGGGGAACTCACATTCTTTCTAGGGCTGCAGGTCAAACAGAAGCCTACTGGTCTATTCATAAGTCAATCAAAGTATGTCAAAGACATACTGGAAAAGTTTGGCTATCAAGACACAAAGGTTGCAAGCACTCCAATGGATCCTCATAAACATCTTCATACAGACAAAGATGGCATAGATGTGGACATTCATCTATACAGATCCCTTATAGGATCTCTCATGTATCTAACATCTTCTAGACCTGATATAATGTTTGTTGTTTGTGTGTGTGCCAGGTTTCAATGTTCACCAAAGGATTCTCACTTGGTTGCTGTTAAGAGAATTTTCAGATACCTTAAAGGCCAACCACATTTAGGCCTCTGGTATCCCAAAGACTCTCCTTTTGAACTAACTGCATATTCTGACAGTGACTATGGTGGTTGCAACATTGACAGAAAATCCACAACTGGTGGATGTCAATACTTAGGAGCAAGACTGGTCTCTTGGCAATGCAAAAAACAAACAACTGTCTCCACATCATCCACTGAAGCAGAATACGTAGCAGCTGCAAGCTGCTGCTCCCAGGTAATGTGGATTCAAAATCAGCTAAGAGACTATGGTATGAATTTCTTATCCACTTCTATTTATATTGACAATTCAAGTGCCATTAGCATTGTGCAAAACCCAGTGAAATTCCCAAAAACCAAGCATATAGAAATCAGATTTCACTTCATCAGAGATTGTAATGAAAAGAAGTTAATCCAAGTTACCAAAATACATACTGATGATCAGCTAGCTGATCTATTTACAAAACCTTTTGATGTAGGAAGGTTCACTTTCCTAATATCAAACATTGGTATGGTAAACATGGATTAATTGATTTTTATTATTATCAACTCAATATGCTAATTTAAGGGGGAGACACTGTTCCATTGAAAATATGCACAAATTTACACTAACAGCATGAGTCTTTTCTCATGCTGCTAGTTCATTTTCTCGGACTGCTAGTTATTTTCACTTGATCTGTCAAAGTGTGCAGGGTATTTAGGTAATTTCCCAAATGTGTGCGCGGGACCTAACCTTTTCGAAACCTTTAAAGGTCCCAGTTTCGTTCAGTTGTAACTACCAGTTACATATTCTTCTTCCACGACCTTCTGCTTTGTCTCTGAACGATACACACATTCTCTTCAAACCCTAAACCCTAAACCGTTGTTTCTTGATCAATGGAGTTCGTAAAAGAACACAACTGCCTCCCATACACCCTGAAACACACTGACCTTGAACCGTTCCATGAGATGATGGACTTCCTCAGGCACTCCCATATCCACTATGCCCTCAATATCAACCCCACTATATACATATCTCATATTGAGCAATTCTGGAATCATGCCTATGTTCAAACCATCAATGGAGTGCCTACCCTGACTTCCAAAATCGATGGTACTACCATCAATATCACCGAGGAGTCCATCAGAAGTCATCTGCATCTTCAAGATGCCACAGGTATAAAAGACCTATCTCTTACTGCTTTTCACTTTGGTCTTCAAAATATTGGATATAGGGGTCCTGCTGATTCTTTTACTTTCTTGAAAGCACACTTTTCTCCTAAATGGAAATACCTTGTGCATATTATTCAGCAATGTTTAAGCCCCAAAAGAACTGGTTGGTCCGAATTTTCTTCAAATATTGCCACTGCCTTAGTGTGCTTTTCTACTGGCCAACAGTTCAATTTTTCAAATATGATCTTTCAAGGAATGTTAAGGCATCATTCCTTGAAGCATGGGAAATTTTTGATGTATCCTCGATTTTTGGCAAAAATAATTGCACACACCTGCACCACTTCTTCAAATTTACATAAGAGGATACATGTTTCCCATAGGCACTCACTATCTTCAATCAAAAGGCTGATAAAGCCAAGTGCCAATTTTGTTAGCATTGATGCTCCATTGCCCTCTGCAATGATGAACATCATCACAAGAAACAGAGGAGAGGGGCCTGAGCAGACACAGCCCAACATTACTGCTTCAACCCCAGGACCCCAACCCACTCCTCATGATACAAACATTCCCTCTGATCCTTTTGTACAGCCCAATCGCCCACTACAATACTTATATAAAAGGAAAAGGGGACGAGGAGCTCCTTCCTCCTCCTCCCTTAGACAAGAGCCATATATCCCTGTGCAGGAGGATCCTTCTGCACAGAATATCCAAAGGGAACCAATTGAGGACACTCCCAACCTCAATCAGGAGGTGAACATCTCTTCTGAGACTGTTCATATGGGTTCTGTGGCTGGCACTACTGATGTCTCTGCACAAGAGGCACAGGACAGGGCCAACATCTCTAAGACCACACCAATGGCAACAGCAAGTGTGCAAACACGAGCTGGAAGTCCCCAGTACCAAGAAAAGAGGGGCCCAGAGGTTCCTACTTCTGGTGTTAATGTCAGTGATAGACCACAAACACCCCTGGTGTTATCTGATCTTGAGACTAGTCTACAACTGATGCTCTTAACGGATCCAAAGCTGAAACCTGTTGTAACAATGTTGGAATACCAAATGTCCATCATTGCTGCACAGGGGGCACAAATTCATGCACTCAAACAGGCAGAAGCTGCTCACAATCAGAAACTGGCTAATCTACACAAAGGGTTTACTCTTTGTGGAAATAAGCTCATCAAACTAGAGCAATTGATTCAAACCCATGTGGAAAAGGTTGTAGGTCCTTCTGACAAAACCAATGCTTCCAAAAAGGGGGAGAATCAGGAAGTTCCTGAACAAGTCCAAGCAGCTCCAACACCAACAGTCCAAGCAGCATCAACAGCTCCATCTTCTAGGCTAGCAGTCCCAACAGCTTCTCAAGCTGTTAGCCTAGAAACTCAAGCTGCTTCTACAAGA
>JAANYP010009506.1:145000-172585 GCA_020465985.1 Centrapalus pauciflorus | reverse complement strand
CAAACCATGACCATATGACTAAGTAATTTGAAAAACCAAAATTCAGTGAATTGAAATTCATCAACTATGACCTCAATTAATATGACCATATTAGTAAGCAATTTTAAGAAAAAAATTTAAGTAATTATGCATAACTAAATTGTATTAACCTGGTTCTGACTTCTAATTAAACAACAACGACTATTACCTTTTTTACAATTTTGTTAACTATAAACTTCAATATTTTATAATAACTAAATGATTTTACAACAAAATAGTTTTGTGTTTTGATTTTTGAAACTTATTTAATTCAAAATGGGAATTGAAAGTGATGCTGATTTTTAATTTTTAAGATTATATGTTTACAATCACGTACGATTTTGACAAGGTTTCTAAAAGTGTGATGCTTATAAAATTTTAAAAAAAAAATGTCAATAAAACAAAATGTCAAAAAAGTGGATTCTCTTTTTGGTAGTAGTTACCAATTAAATAATAATTTAATAAATATATGGAAAAATAAAGAATAAAAGTTGGGAGCTGGTCAAGTTTCAAACATGTATACATACATGCATATACATGGGTAGGGTAGGAAAGTTTGTTTCCATTTCTGCAAACCAATGAATAATATATTAAAATTTAAAGGTTGTTTTTTTTTAACACGTTAAAAATAGACGATTAATAATCTTTTTTTTTTTAAGTTTGAGTTAACATGTTTAAAAAATGTCATATGTGTTTATATTTTTAATGACATTTTTTTAGTATACTACTTTCACCATACTTTTATTATTGCCATTATATTTGTGTCACTATACACTTTTATGACAAAACCTTACCTTTTTAGTGACACTAAATAATATTTTCTCATAGTGTGGGATTTATCTTAGGATAAATATATTACTAAATCGTAACAAGGTTCTACAATTATTTCAATTAGGTCACCCTAACTTTTCTTAAAATTTTCACCAACTCAAATCATTGTCATTAAATTTTATTAATTTTAATTCCCCCCCGGGACCGAGCTTGAGCCTTCACACGAACACAATTTAGAACCTTAAGCACATCAAACTTTCTCTTGGTTCTTTCTACCTTTAAATTTACCAGACCCGATCCAATCTCAAACCCAAGCTTAACGAAAATCTATTACCTACCCTTGCATTTTTAAATATCTCCAAATTATATAACCGAAATCCATCTATGAGATTTCGATCACTTATCCATCTATGATCTATCCAACCAAAGCAAGACTGAAAATGTGTGTTAGATATTGATAATAATGACATTAATTTTGATGATTTTTAAGTACAATATTACGATTGTAAATTTTTACATAAGTTAAAATACATATTAGACACCCTTTAATTGTAGTTTAGAATTCGTCACTACCTTTAAGACCAATCATTAATTGATAAGATATATCAGATATAAGGTTTTATAACAAGAATCCTTAATGAACAATATTAGACGACAAATCTGAAAAGTATAACTTATCTAATATGATACAAATAAAACAAATGAGGAATGTTTATTTTTTATTGTATAAATGATATCTTAGTTATTTTAAGGATAATGACATCATATAGCTATATATTTTTGTATTTATGCACATTTATGGAGTGTACTTTTATTTGTGCACGTTTATGTAATTTGTATTTAAAAGTGTTTCAATTAGGTAATCTGGTGACCTGATGACCGGTACAATAGATTATCATGCTTAGTCAATCTTTTTTTACACATTTATGTAGTTTACTTTTTTTTTTTTTTGCTTATTTGGTTGTCAAGCTTTTAAAAGTATTTCAATTAGGTAGTTGAATGACCTAATATTACCGGTCACCAAATTAGAAATACCAAATTAGAAATACCAAATTGAAACACTTTTAAAAGTACACTACCTAAATGTACACAAATAGTACAGTACATAAATCTGTACAAAATGAAAAGTACAAAGCTATTTAGTGTCATTTTTCCTTATTTTTATCATGAATGTTTATTTTTTTTATCACTAAATATAATATTTTTAATTCTCTATTTTATATAATCTCCATGATATATATGAATTTAAGTTTTATATAGGATAAATACCATGAAAATGCAATGTATTTTGGGTTAATGCTTATTTTGGGGTTCCTACATTCAAAATGTACACACTTAAAGATATTGTAGTTTGGGAAAAAAAAAATGCATGTTTTAAAGATCATAGTCTTAAATGTACACGATTAGGGTTTTTTTTTTTTTTTTTTTTTGAACGACCAAACTATCTACTCTACTCCTAAATGCTCATTTGCTCAAAGAATTACTTTCTACCTAAATTTCAACTTGTCTTTCGACGGGGAGTAGCCCGGTGACCTTCACTTACCATGTCATCGCTTCTTACCAATGTTAAACCCCATTGGTGATTAATTATTAGAAACATAGTTGAGTGAAATATAAAAATTGATGACAAATTAATGTGTAATTGAAATTTAATTGTTTATAGAAAAAACTAATATTGTTATCACGTTTTTTTTGTTTTCGTCTCATCTATGTTATTTTTTTATAAAATTTCTCGAGTTTAATTTTTTTTTGTTAAGTGAAATTTGGACATTAGCATACGGTTATAGTTAGTAAACCGGGTTTTAATTTCCAAATTTCACTAAACCAAAAACAAAAAAAAAAAAAATTTAACTTAATGATTTTTATGGGAAAAAAAAAACATGAAGAGACGAAAATATAAAAACTTGTTAGTTTTCTTATAATAAACTTATTAAATTATATGAAAACATTCTTGAAATAATTTTTTTAATCTACGATCGTTTAAATGTATAATTGAAAACTATGATCCTTAAAAGTAAATTTTGAGCCAAAGTATATTATATTTTCCCTTTTATATAAAATAAAACATCCAAATGTGACTTAATAGGAGACGGAGGATTATTGATGTCTAAAATTCTCGTTGACTCGGACAATGGTTCACACAAACTCCGTCAACACCACGGAATTTAATGAGTTCAGAACCCACCAGCTGCCTGGCCCCTCTCACTCAATCTTACACCCTTTATTTACATAACAACCCCCTTAACTTTCACTTTCTTGACTAGGTCGTTCACTTCCCTTCTTTTAATCACTTTTAAAACCCACATATATTTCTTTATTTGCTTTCTCTTTCTTTTTAATTTTCATAAATAAATTTCACAATTTTCACTTGTTTTAATTAAATAATCAACTTTGATATGTACCGTAAAAATTAAGGGATTGTTTAATTGATGAAATTTTTTAGCTTGAGTTTTTAATAAAACTGAAAATAACAAAGGTTTTTAATTGAAAACACATTTTATAAGCAAAACATGTTTAGAATGCTTAAAATTATTTTTTAGAGTGTTTGGATTTGCGTTTGAAAAAGTGTTGCAGCGTTTGTAAACTAATAATCAAATGACATCTGTAACAAAAAGTGTTTGTCAGAATTGTAGTTTTTGGTTTAACATCTACTGTCTACTATCACAATTATTAAATAATTAGTTTTTTTTAAGTGTTTGAATTTGCATTTTAACTTGTAAAATAACCAAATAATCACTTATTAAACGAAAAAGCCATATTTTTTAACTTATGAAAAAGTGTAGTAGAATTAATTTTAAACACAAATAATCATTTATTAACGTATGTCATCCAAACACTCTAAGCAAATTATTTACGTTATTGTAACATAATAATCTAATAGTCACTATGATAACACAAAATCAAACACTCTATTAGTTTTCATTTAACCATCACACACTCTCTCTGCAAAATCTTCCCACTCTCATTCAAAAACGAAAACGCGATTTAAAAACATCTAAATAGAGTTTTCGATAAGTAGTTTAAAGTGAAAACTAAAATCCTCTAAAAACAATGGATCTGAAAGTGTTTTCTGGAGATCCTTGTTTTCGACGAAAATTTTCATCGAAAGTTTAATGTAAATATTATATTTAATGTAATTAATTCAAAGGTGTGTTCAGTTGTCAAAAGTTTTCATACGTAGTTTCTTATAGTTTTTTTTTTTTTTTTTATTATTTGGGATGAAAATAACTATACAGTCAGTTTTTAAAGTTTACTTGTATTAATAGTTGAACAGTTTATCTTTGTGTAACAATTTCCGAATAAGATGGGAATTTGACGAGTTAAAAAAAACTATTGGTGGGTTGCTAAATAAAGCCTAAGTTTTACTATATGGACTAATTAATTTTATATATATTTTTTTTCTATATTGGTTATGTTCCACATCTTACATTATATAAATTAACAATAACAATTATATTGTTGAATTTATTTATCATAAATTATTATTATTATTATTATTATTATTATTATTTTTTTTTTTTTTTTTTTTTTTTTGTTTTCTTAATGAAATCTCGTTACTTTATATCTTTCTATTATCGTAGACCAATTTTTAGCACTCTTTAAAACAAATTCACAAAATTAGACTTCAATAAATTTGTGAATAGAAGTTAAGGTATTTTTTGTAGATTTAGGATGTTAATTCAAAAACTTGGTTATATAAATGTGTTTTGTGTTTATTTCTGTCTAAATGAAGTATATTACACATAAAAATAGGTTACAAACCCATATATTTATAATAATAAGATTTGGTTTTACAATATAATCTATCTATCTATACTATTAAAAGAGTAACTATACTCATTTATGGTGAAGCCACGTGTCGTCACCATGAATCGACACGTGACATTTATAGATTTTATAAATAATAAAGAAATTCAAATCAAATTTATCCAAATCTAATATAATCCACTTTTAAATTCAAATCAAATCAATCAAACAAAATCTAATACTCTACTAACCTATTAATTAAATCTATTCAAATCTAATATAATCCACTTTTAAATTCAGATCAAATCAAATCAAACAAAATCTAATAATCTACTAACTTATTGATTATAAGATAATATAATAAAAGTTTAAAATATATATAAGAAAATAATTACTTTTCATATATATTTAGAAATATACAAAATTAATAGGTCATAATAAATAATAATATCATCTTATATACTTTTGTTTAAAAAAATAATATTTATATCTTTATCTTTTTATTTATTATATTTTATATATATTAAAAATATCCACGTAATACGCGGGTAATAAACTAGTTAACTATAAACTATATTGTTAGAAATTAAAAAAGTTTATAGTGCATAAACATAATCTGACCATTCCCCCAACTCAAGGCATGAATAATTCACATTTTGTTTTTATAACAAAATCCATAGCTAGTCTTGGTTACTAAAAAATAAATTGTTCACTACCTTGAATATTTGATCGAAATTTTGTTACTTAAAAAATTCTATCGAAAATGTGTTATCTTTTTCCTAATTTTCTTTCTTTTTTTCTTTGGATAAAAGTATGTTACCTTTTTCCTAATTTTCTTCCTTTTTTCGCTCTCGATAATGTCAATTATTATAATGGCTGAATTTCCAAACTGCACTATGCTAAAGATGAAAGTTAACGCATGGTATCAGAGTAATTGATCCATTCGGGTCTTTTCATTTGTATTGGCAGAGAAATCAAGCATCAAAGTAAGAAGGTTTCATATACAACATTAAAGAATACAGTGATCGAATATGTACTATTTACTTTCTTAACAGTTAGAAAGTCATTTATAATTTGTGTTTCTTTTTTATTTATTTATCAGTTTTATTTCTCCTTAAAACTTATAAAAATACTATACATATATAAATCATATTTTAAAAACACCTTATGGTTCTCCATATGCATCGGAAAATCAGTGAATCACTTTATAACCATTGGATCAAATGATGCATAATGCAATAATCTTATTGCATCACGCAGAAAGTCGATGCATCACGTGGAAATTTGATGTATCACGTGGAAATAATGATACATCACGCGGAAATTGTGATGCATTTTTTATGGTGCATGAAGATTTATTCGATGCATGGAGGTTTCCATTGAACCCATGTAAATGTGTGGGTGCATGGAGGTTTATTAGATGCATTAGTTACATAAAATTAAACTATATAAATATCAATTATTATATAAAAATACAAGAAAAGTACAGTATGTGTCGAAGATATGGTTTATCTATCTTTTTAAATATATACATAAATAATAGTTACTTTTTTAACATTCTTTTGAACAATATATATGTATATATATGTGTGTGTGTGTGTGTGTGTGTGTGTGTGTACACACACACATACATATACATAGAGGGGGTTTCAATGGAAAATCTCCATGCACCACCACAAATGCATCACAAATCCCGCGTGATGCATCAAATTCCCCGCGTGATGCATTAAACTCCCGCGTGATGCATCGACTTTTTACGTGATACATCACCTGATTTAATGGCTATAAAGTGGTTTCTGGGTTTTCCGATGCATTTAGGTTTTCTATTGAACTCACCCCTATATATATATATATATATATATATATATATATATATATATATATATATATATATATATATATATATATATATATATATATATATATATATATATATATATATACACATATATATATGTATATATGTATATATATATATGTATATATGGTTCGTGTGAGTATCTAAAAATGCAGAGTACTTTGAATACCTATGAACACGGGTTTCAGATATGAACATGCTCCGAAAAAATATTTTTTTTTTAAATTTTTTTCATAAATACAAAGGCTACTTGTAAAACATTACATACATTCACACTTTCTAACATCTTAAAAGTCATGTGAACGTGGAAAATTTTATGTAAACATGTTTAGTGTAAACATACGTTCACCACAGTATCGTTCATGTGAACATTCACACTTTCTAGCATCCAATGTATATCAAAGAACTTAAACAATCACAATGCATCGCAAGAAAAAACATAATAAATCTTAGTTGTAAATAAAATTCAATGTTGATCTATTAAACTAGAGATCTTGCGTTCGATCCCCAGTAATGTTTGATGTTTTATTAAGTTAACATAATAAAGAGCAACTTTGTTGTTAAAAGCATTAAATCAACAATTGCCAACCAAACCGTTTTCTTGCTCAATGAGTAAGGTGTTTGTCTAAGAGTTACACTAAGTTTTGGGTTTGATTCTCACCTAGATAATTTAATATTTATTTTTGTTAAAAAGCATAAAAAGACTTGCAGACTTCGAGTAAAATCAATAATTATCAAATTATATCTATCCATATCTAATATAATCTACTTTTAAATTCAAATCAAACAACTTTTAATACTCTACTAATTTATTAATTATAATATAATATAATAAAAGTTTAAAAACATTTACTATTCATATATATTTAAAAATATATAAAATTAATAAATTATAATTATATCAAACCAAAATAACCAACTTTTGCTAATTACCATACTACCCTTAACTGCAATTAAAAAATATCATATTAATTATAAAATGGGTTGGTTTGGCATACAATCAGAGTGGTGGGAGTACCCACCTATCCCAAACCCACCTTTCTGTACACGTCAGCGCCACATCAGCTTTTCTCTCTCCACCTTTCCCCACCTTTCTAACTAGGAAATACCCACATTTCTTAACCTTTCCATCTTTCTTAATTTTTTTAACATTTTAATTAAGAAAACAATTATTAAATATAAAATAATTAGTTTCATAAATATTAAAAAGTTTACATAATAAAATTACGAAACTAATAAATAAAAACTTACGAAACTCAAAAATAAAAACTTACGAAACTAAAAATTAAAAAAAGTACATAATCTAAAAAAATTACATAACTATAGTCGCCATCCCCAACGCTCCGCAATGTTTTTTTTGTGGGCCAAGGCGGTTTCCAAAGCAGCACCTTGCAGATGGTCGTGTGGCCGAATGAAAAATTCTAAGTCACGATCGTGTTGTTGTTGATTCAATGACGCAATGTACGCATGAAACACCCATACAACTAATACGAGTATTTCAATACCATTATACATTAATTTATACAGAGTACTTGCGGAAATACAGTCAATTTAAAACTTTTAATACTTTAACAATCATCAACGTGATTCCAAACACTTTGCATATAACACAACAGAGTGTCTGACATCACGGAGTAATGTAATTGGGGTCACATTGTTAAATCATCAGTGTGATTACAAACGAATTAATAATCATTAACTAATTCGCGTAAGTCAAAAATGGAAGTCTGCTACTCCCACCCCAATCATCAACAAAATATAGAGCTCCTATCCGTGCTCCAATCAATGTCTAACAGTTTGGCCCAGCCGGGCCTTTGCCCTTAACAGTTCCTGAAAGGAAATAACAACTAACGGGTAAACAACAAAGTTGTTTAGTGAGATTCTAGATTAAAGTACCATGTGATATATGAATGATGTCATGCAATGCCAGGACTTCAACTATCAATTTCAGGAGGCCAACTAATGGCTAATAAGCTACGACATTGCGGTTACCACACACAAGCTTACCGAACAATGGGTTTACAATCTACTGCTCGATTACCACGGACACAGGCTTATCGATATGCAGTTTACAGTGATGCCCTACGATTACCACACACAAGCTTATCGTTTTACAGGCAATAATGGTTACCACACACAGGCTTACCATTATGATTCCGCTAGGTTACCACACTCAGGCTTACCGTCTCGGCGGAGAGGTCAAATGAATGTTCAACAACTTATCAACCGAGTGATAATAGGATAACAATAATATATGTGATGGCAAAGCATGTAAATGACAAGAATGATACGAAAGCGATAACATACAATTCATGATATGCATATAAATACATTAATACTAGAACTCACAGTGATACACAATACGCTCTCGGCCTCAAAACCGAGTTATATTTGTCGAAGTAGGAGTGATAGTTTCCAAGTGACTTAACTTGTCCAAACCCCTACAGATAGGTTCATAACATAATGTTTATAAGTCTCATCGCTTATCATTTCTTAACTTTGATCCGGACACATTAGTCGTAAGACTTAACTAATTTCGGCATTAAACCTCAATAATTATTTTGGTCTAATTATTCTCCTAAATTGATGTCATAGACTATTATGACAAAAGATCCCATAAAATAAAAATAATTACAATTACAATTTCGGTCCAAAGTCATCCGAAATTCGGACCAAGACCATCCGAATTTCAGGCCATCCGAAATTCGTACTTAGCTAATTTTTCAGAATATTTTAAGGCTGAACTGCACTTTCTGCGTTACGGATTTAATGTCAAAAATACTAAAACTTCTCTATATTTATTATAAAGAGTTTTAAAATCATTTCCAACATATATATATATATATATATATATATATATATATATATATATATATATATATATATATATATATATATATATATATATATATATATATATACATATACATATATATATACATATACATATATATATACATATACATAGATTATACATATACATATATAATATACATAGAACATATAGATCTATACATATACATATATATATAGACATATACATAGAGATATATATATAGATATATAATATATATATAATATAAGATATATATAATATATAGATACATATATATAATTATATAATATATATATATATATATATATATATATATATATATCTTAACCCATTTTTACCATCAAAACATCATTTTCATCTTTTTTTATTACATAGGGTTCATATGAACTCAAATTTGAGGTTTTGAGATAAACCCACCAAAATACATAAAAAGTTGCATAATATACTTTCAAATGATGGATCTAACATATTCCATCATTATTTTTGAAGATCTAAAGATTTCTAAGAGATCTTCATGAAAACCCATCAAAATACATAGAAAGTTGTATAATATACTTTTTAAATAATGGATCTAACATATTTCATCATTTTCTTTTCAGATCTAACCATTTCTAAGAGATCTCCATAAAAACCCCTCAATATACATAGATACTTGTATATTATACTTTTTAAATAGTGGATCTAACATATTTCATCATTTTCATTGAAGATCTAACCATTTTTAAGAGATCTCCATAAAAACCCATTTGAGTTCTCATCTTCTTCATATGAAGATGGTGGAGAGAATAGAAAAGTAAGAGATTTATAAAAATAAGAGTTGGTATCTCTTGGATCTTCAAAATCGTATGAAACTTCCAATAAAATCATATTTTTCTTTCTTTCTTCTTCTCTTTTTCTTCTCTTTTCTCTCTTTTCTTTCTCCTCTCTTTTCTTTCTTTTTTTGAAGTGGCCGAACACACACACACAACCGTAACATTTAAGCCAAGAATTTGGCAATTCTTTTTTCTTTTTTCCTTTTAGTCCTTTTACTTTTCATATTTACCATTTAGACCCTACAATTATTTCCATTTCTTTTAAGGTCCTTTCTTTATAAATCAATACTTTATTTATTATAATTTACACAACCATTTATTTATATATCACAATATTAATTAATATTCCGAATTTGTAATTCTGTACAATAAATATTAATTATCGATTAAATAATCGAGACGTTACAATTCCTCCCCTCTTAAAAGGATTCCGCCCATGGAATTAGGTTCTTTCAAACAGAGCGGGGTATTTGGCCATCATTTCAGCCTTCGTCTCCCAAGTCATCAGAGATCCACGGTGGTGCTTCCAACAAACGAGTACCATCTCGATCTCCTTATTCCTTAGATTAATTACTTTGTCGCCGATAATCTTTTCCGGTTCTTCAATATATCGCAATTTCTCATCAATTTGCACATCATCCAAAGGAACGGTCACCGTAGGATTGATCGGACTTCTCTTCAAGTAGCTAACATGGAAGGTGTCATGAATTCCTGCCAACTCAGCGGGCAACTCTAATTTATAAGCTTGGGCTCCGATACGCTCGGTAATAGGAAATGGTCCAACGTATCGAGGACTTAACTTCCCTCGCTTCCCGAATCTCATAATTCCCTTCCACGGAGATACTTTCAACATCACGGAATCTCCCACTGCAAACTCAATATCTTTATGACGTTTGTCCGAGTATGCTTTCTGTCGATCTTGGGCAGCTTTGATTCGCTCACGAATAATCTGAATTTTATCATGCGTCTCTTGAAGCAATTCGGGACCCGCTAACGGTTTCTCGCCTGCTTCACGCCAACACGTCGGAGTTCGACACTTCCGACCATACAACGACTCATACGGGGCCATCTTTATCGAAGAATGATAACTGTTGTTGTAGGCAAATTCCACAAGCGGTAGGTGCGTATCCCAATTTCCACCAAGCTCGATCACGCACGCACGTAACATATCTTCCATCGTCTGATTGGTACGTTCAGTCTGGCCATCAGTCTGGGGACGAAACGCCGTACTCAAGTTAACACGCGTTCCCAACTGATCTTGCATACTTTGCCAAAATCTCGAAGTAAATCTCGAATCACGATCCGAGACAATAGATTTTGGAATCCCATGACGTACAATAATTTCATCGATATACATTCGCGCCAATCTTACCAAAGGAAAGTTTTCTCGTATCGGCAAAAAGTGCGCGGACTTCGTCAGTCGATCCACAATAACCCAGATAGCATCATGTTGTCGTTAGGTCTTCGGAAGCTTTACCACAAAATCCATCGTGATGTGATCCCACTTCCATTCAGGTATCTCGAGTGGTTGCAAATTTCCAGATGGTTTTTGATGTTCGGCCTTGACTCGCAAGCAAGTCAAACACCGTTCAACATGATTACCAACGTCTCGCTTCATTCCGGGCCACCAATATTCGGATTTCAAATCCTGATACATTTTAGAACTCCCGGGGTGAATTGAGAACTTTGAATTATGACCATCTTCTAAAATTGTCTTGCGCACATCACCGATCTTAGGCACCCAAATGCGATCTCTAATCATTTTCAAACCGTTGCCACCTTCGGTTAACAATACACTTTCGGCATTAATATTTTCTTCCTTAAGGTCCTCGATTTGCCACTTTCGAATGTCGTCAAGGATAGAAGAAGACACAACTACATGCGTTAATGCATAACAAGTTGCTTCCGGATATCTCTTTCGGCTCAAAGCATCAGCCACTACATTGGCTTTTCCAGGGTGATAAAGGATTTCACAGTCATAATCCTTAATCAATTCCACGGCACGTCGCTGTCGCATGTTTAATTCTTTCTGATCAAAGATATGTCTCAAACTCTTATGATCAGTAAACAATTGGCACCTAGTACCATATAGGTAATGCCGCCAGATTTTTAAAGCAAACGTGACAGCATCTAACTCCAAGTCATGAGTCGGACGACTTTTCTCATAATCTTTAAGTTGTCTCGATGCATAAGCTATCACTTTTCCCCGTTGCATTAACACGCAACCTAATCCATTTATCGAAGCATCGCTATAAACAGCAAAATCTTCGTTTCCTTCCGGCAACGCAAGCACCGGAGTGTCAGTCAAACGACTCTTCAAAATTTGAAACGCCTCAATCTGTGGCTTTTCCCACACAAACTTCGCATTCTTACGAGTCAACGAAGTGAGTGGGACGACTATTTTAGAGAAATCTTGGATAAATCGTCGGTAATAGCCGGCCAATCCAAGGAAACTACGAATCTCATCAACATTTCTAGGCGTTTCCCAACTTTTAATGGCCTCTATCTTGGAGGGATCCACAGAAACACCCTCACAAGATATATCATGCCCTAAAAATTGCACTTGTTGTAACCAAAACTCGCACTTCGAGAATTTAGCATACAACTGCTCGCTGCGAAGAAGCTCAAGTAATTGCCTCAGATGAACCGCATGATCCTCCTCCGTCTTAGAATACACCAAGATGTCGTCGATAAACACTATAACTGACTTGTCAAGCATTGGACGGCACACACGATTCATCAAGTCCATAAAAGCTGCAGGAGCATTAGTGAGTCCAAAAGGCATCACTAAGAACTCATAATGCCCATATCGGGTCCGAAAAGCAGTTTTCGGCACATCTTTCTCACGAACCTTAAGTTGGTGATACCCTGAACGAAGGTCTATCTTCGAGAAATAAGCAGCTCCTTGTAGTTGATCGAACAAGCCATCAATACGAGGCAAATGATACTTATTCTTTATAGTCACCTTGTTCAGTTCTTTATAATCTATACACATTCGCAAGGTTCCGTCTTTCTTTCGCACGAATAAAACCGGAGCACCCCACGGTGAGGTACTCGGCCGAATGAACCCTTTCTCTAACAATTCTTCCAATTGCGCCATCATTTCCTTCATTTCCGAAGGTGCTAAACGATACGGAGCACGCGCAATTGGTGCAGCTCCCGGCACTAACTCAATTCGAAACTCTACAGATCGGTCCGGTGGCAATCCCGGTAAGTCATCAGGAAACACATCGGGATATTCATTAACTACTGGCACATCCTTAAGATTTTTCCCTTCCTTCTTGGCATTCAAGACACAAGCCAAGTAACATTTGCAACCTTTACTTAGATTTTTCCGAGCCTTAGCCACCGAAATAACCGCGGCTTCCCTTTTATGTCTATCCCCATACACAAATATTTCTTCGCCTTCCGGCGTGAACAAACGAACAATTCTTTTAGCGCAAGCAATAGTGGCAAGATTATTGGCCAACCAATCCATGCCAACTATTATATCAAATTCTTTAGTATCTATGGGGACAAGGTCGATATCAAAATTATGTCCATCTAAGGCCATCACACAGTCATAATATATTTGGGTGGCACAGACTGATTTCCCGCTTGCCACATCAACAGATAGAGGGAAAGGCATCAAAGAAGGTACAACATCTAACTTTCGTGCAAATGATTTAGAAACAAAAGACACACTTGCACCGGAATCAAATAATACTACAGCAGGTAAAGAGTTCAGGAGAAAAGTACCGGTTACGACATCCGGCACATTCTGCGCCTCGGCAGCGGTAATCTGATAAACTCTGGCTTGAGGCTTAGGTGGATTCCCCTTTGATTGGGAGGAACCACCCACATAACTAGGCTTTGCGACTGATCCTTTACTTTCAGACGTTGTCAATCTCTTCTTTGGGCAATTCCGAGCAAGGTGGCCCACTTGACCACATTCGTAGCACGCATCACTTCGTTTGGGACACGCAGGACGTATGTGTCCCTCTTCTCCACAACCATGGCAAACAATAGGGGACAAACATTCCCCATGATGAAGCTTCCCACATCGGTTACAGTTAGACACCGAATTCGAAAACTGAGATTTCGACTGAGAGTTGTTGTGGGAGCCCGCAGGCTTCTTCGAGTGTCTAGAAGATTGGGAACGTGAACGAGAGTCCACGTTCTTTGAGAACGATTGTTGGGGTTGTTTAAACGTCCCCGACGAAGACTCAACCTTTGATTTCTTCGATCCAGTCAATTCTTGTTCCCTACGGAACAATTCATATTCCCGGAGTCGCGCATACTCCACAGCTTTCTCAAATGATTCCACCGCGCGAACAGTCACCATCTCGCGAATCTCACTTCGCAGTCCTTCAACAAAATAGTCGGTCTTTTGCTTTTCATCAGCAATTACCGACCCCACAAACATCGCTTTCGAGTTAAACTCGATCAGATAATCATCCACCGATAATTCTCCTTGCTGAAATGTAAGGAAATCTCTTTTTATTTTCTGCACCGCAACTGCCGGACAGAAATGTTTGTCGAACCTGGTCTTGAACTCTTCCCAGGTCATCTTTGCCACAACATCCAAACCCAAAATCTCAACTTTAGAATCCCACCAAGTCAAGGCAGGACCAACGAATTGTGCAGCCGCGTACTGCACCTTCTTTTCGTTACCGACGTCGGTCACTCGAAATAGTTTCTCAATCGCCTTGATCCAGTCCAATGCCTCAGCAGCAGTTGCACGTCCGTTGAACTCTGGAGGACGACAACCAATGAAATTTCTATACGACATCCCCTTCTTTGACTTAGAGGAGCCGTGCTTTCGGTCTTTGTCATTCTTAGGTTTTTCAGCCCTACTTCCACTTCCAACGACTTCAGTATTATCGTTACTTGCTTGCTCCCCTTCAGCATTATTTTTCTTTCCCTGCACATTCTGGGAAGCAATTAACTGCGCCATCAATTCATTCTGCTGGCGATTTTGCTCCAGCATTTGAGCCATCATTTGCATCATCTGGTTCTCTCTAGACCCTCCACCAGTGTGAAAACTGGATTCACTTTCATATTCTTGAGACTGATCTCTGTCTCCCCCAACATTTGGATGTTCTACCTCCTGGTGTAGAACGCGATTTGACTGGCTATCCGACATTGTCTGCAACAAACAGTTACAGGTCGGTTCAACACTTCTTTCACACCAAAGTGTGCATTTAACATTTATACGTATACATAATTATACTTTCATTAAGTTAAAACCTTAAAAGTCTACCCATTAATATCCCATCCTAGGCCAAAGGTCAATTGAATTTGTTATAATATTGCCGCCTAGGTGGGTCAATACCAGCATCTGAAACCGTGCTCAGAGTAGAGTATCGTCGACTATACTCTGTCTATGAGCTCCATCTCTGATACCAAATTGAAACACCCATACAACTAATACGAGTATTTCGATACCATTATACATTAATTTATACAGAGTACTTGCGGAAATACGGTCAATTTAAAACTTTAAATACTTTAACAATCAAACGTGATTCCAAACACTTTGCATATAACACAACAGAGTGTCTGACATCACGGAGTAATGTAATTGGGGTCACATTGTTAAATCATCAGCGTGATTACAAACGAATTAATAATCATTAACTAATTCGCGTAAGTCAAAAATGGAAGTCTGCTACTCCCACCCCAATCATCAACAAAATATAGAGCTCCTATCCGTGCTCCAACAATGTCTAACAGTTTGGCCCAGCCGGGCCTTTGCCCTTAACAGTTCCTGAAAGGAAATAACAACTAACGGGTAAACAACAAAGTTGTTTAGTGAGATTCTAGATTAAAGTACCATGCGATATATGAATGATGCCATGCAATGCCAGGAATTCAACTGTCAATTTCAGGAGGCCAACTAATGGCTAATAAGCTACCACATTGCGGTTACCACACACTAGCTTACCGAACAATGGGTTTACAATCTACTGCTCGATTACCACGGACACAGGCTTATCGATATGCAATTTACAGTGATGCCCTACGATTACCACACACAAGCTTATCGTTTTACAGGCAATAATGGTTACCACACACAGGCTTACCATTATGATTCCGCTAGGTTACCACACTCAGGCTTACCGTCTCGGCGGAGAGGTCAAATGAATGTTCAACAACTTATCAACCGAGTGATAATAGGATAACAATAATATATGTGATGGCAAAGCATGTAAATGACAAGAATGATACGAAAGCGATAACATACAATTCATGATATGCATATAAATACATTAATGCTAGAACTCACAGTGATACACAATACGTTCTCGGCCTCAAAACCGAGTTATATTCGTCGAAGTAGGAGTGATAGTCTCCAAGTGACTTAACTTGTCCAAACCCCTACAGATAGGTTCATAACATAATGTTTATAAGTCTCATCGCTTATCATTTCTTAACTTTGATCCGGACACATTAGTCGTAAGACTTAACTAATTTCGGCATTAAACCTCAATAATTATTTTGGTCTAATTATTCTCCTAAATTGATGTCATAGACTATTATGACAAAAGATCCCATAAAATAAAAATAATTACAATTACAATTTCGGTCCAAAGTCATATATATATATATATATATATATATATATATATATATATATATATATATATATATATATATATATATATATATATATATATATATATATATATATCTTAACCCATTTTAACAATCAAAACATCATTTTCATCTTTTTAGATTACATAGGGTTCATATGAACTCAAATTTGGGGTTTTGAGATAAACCCACCAAAATACATAAAAAGTTGCATAATATACTTTCAAAGGATGGATCTAACATATTCCATCATTATTTTTGAAGATCTAAAGATTTCTAAGAGATCTTCATGAAAACCCATCAAAATACATAGAAACTTGTATAATATACTTTTTAAATAATAGATCTAACATATTTTATCATTTTCTTTTCAGATTTAACCATTTCTAAGAGATCTCCATAAAAACCTCTCAAAATACATAGATACTTGTATATTATACTTTTTAAATAGTGGATCTAACATATTTCATCATTTTCATTGAAGATCTAACCATTTTTAAGAGATCTCCATAGAAACCCATTTGAGTTCTCATCTTCTTCATATGAAAATGGTGGAGAGAATAGAAAAGTAAGAGATTTATAAAAATAAGAGTTGGTATCTCTTGGATCTTCAAAATCGTATAAAACTTCCAATAAAATCAGATTTTTCTTTCTTTCTTCTTCTCTTTTTCTTCTCTTTTCTCTCTTTTCTTTCTCCTCTCTTTTCTTTCTTTTTTTGAAGTGGCCGAACACACACACACAAACCTTGTGTGTGCGTAACATTTAAGCCAAGAATTTGGCAATTCTTTTTTCTTTTTTTCTTTTAGTCCTTTTATTTTTCATATATACCATTTAGACCCTACAATTAATTCCATTTCTTTTAAGGTCCTTTCTTTATAAATCAATATTTTATTTATTATAATTTACACAACCATTTATTTATATATCATCCGAATTTGTAATTCTTTACAATAAATATTAATTATCGATTAAATAATCGGGACGTTACAACACATTATATCTCTTTTCTTTCAACTCCAATTCTTTTTCTTGTTTTGATCGTTTCAATTCTACAAGTAGTGCTCGGTAACGTAATTTATCTTCAGCATCTTTCTCGTGAGATGTTGAAATCCTTTCGAATTTTGATTGCATCTCTGGGTCGACTGATGTTATTGCTGGTTTTTTCCCCTTGCGGCGTGGTCGTTCAAGCTGCTGAAGATCCGATGAAATTGTACGCATAATGTTTTTTCCCTTGCACCGATGAAATTGTTTCTAATTGAATTGAATTTCCTTATTAACATTGTTAATCACTTTGATTAGTTTCTAATGACCACTGATTAGGTTATAATTGGCTAGTAAATACTGATTAGGTCATAGTTGCTAACCTGATTTAGTGTCGGATGTTACAGTCTCCCCATGTTAAGGGAATTTCGTTCCGAAATTAGCTCGTGTTCTCCACTGCTTGATTATTTTCGGTAGTTGGATCTTCGGAAATATCGATCCAGGCTTCCGCCAAAGCCTTTTCTTCGATGGAGGTCCACATTTTCGGTTTCATTGGACCCTTTCGTGTAGACCCGGTTGCCGCGGTGTTTACCGGAATCGTCGGAATCGGTGTTTACCTGAGTTTCAGGTACCGTCTCCTCGTCGTCCTCGTCTCTAGATGCGGGGTCCCGATAAGAAAATGGTTCGAAACCCTCGTGAAATTCTCGCGAGGAATATTGCGGATTGGGTGGGGATGGTTGGTAATATTGTGGATTGGGTGGGGATGGTTGGTAATATTGTGGGTTGGGGGGTGAAAAGTGTGGCAAGTATGGTGCCGAATTATCCGTAAAATTTTGCGGTGAGCGGAAAGAAGGGTTTGATTGAGAAGCCGGTTGTTTGCCGCGTTTTCGACTTGCGGCGGGTTGTTTGCCGGTGTTTCGATCCATGACTTTAAAAAATATAGAGATTGAGAGATGAAAGTGTGTGGAAGAGATGAAAGTGGTGAAAGTGGATGTGTTGTGAAGATATATTTATAGGGAAAAAAAAGTTAATAAAATTTTTTTTTTTTTACTTTCAAACGGTCTAGTGACCGTTGGGGCGCACAAAAGGACAAAGGGGGAGCGGGGAGAGGGAGCCGGGCCGGGGAAGGAATTAGGCGGGGCCGGGGGGCGGGGGTGGTGTAGCCGCCAGGGGCTGCTGAGGTGGAGGAGCCGCTTGGGGCGCGGCCTGGGTACTCCTCTCTCTCTCATTGGTTCATAGTGTTCACATAATGCATCTTGTTCACAAAAGATCCTGGGTATATATAGGTGGACGTTAAAATCAGTAATTTTCATAGAAAAAAAAAAAGTAAACGATGAAAAATTGTTATGCTCAAACGATAATTGCCAAAGACTTGACTCATATGAGGACCATCTTCTTTAGTCTTTTTGTGTTTGTTTTTGGTATGAGATTTCAAATCCCTTTTCGCCATAATTTAGTCTTTAAGCGTCGTTCGAAGTAAAGGATGCAACTATGTTACCTATGATCAATGAGAAATATATTAGAATTAATCTCATGTACGTCTATACTTCTATTATCGATTTCATGTTTATAATGTTTAACATTTATGTTATTAATTTATCGATAGTTTTAATATTTTTGTCTGAACTTTGATTTTTAGATGATACACAAACATTTCCATATAATATATCAACAATATAATATTAATATGTTTTTTAAATCAAATTTAGATTAACCATATATGTGAGTATCTAGGGCATGCATGACCAGTGATGATTAACAAGGGTATATACAGGTTGTTCGATCGCATGGGGGCTCTAGACTTTTTGATCATATATATATATTTTTTTTTAAAAGAAGAAAATCACATATACCTATTTAACAAACACACATTACCGGTAAGAAGTATTTTCATGCACTGTGCAAGAAATAAGAATAATGTCTCTTTAAAAACTTTTTAAAATACAGCATACTATTTTCTTAAGGGTTAATGTAGCACAATACCAACGTAGTTTTCCGGGCATTATGAATGTACAGTATTAGAATGAAAAACTAAAGTACATATATTATATAGGTAAGAAAAAATATTATTGTACCATGCATATCAATATATTTGGAAAAATACGTTTGTATTGAGTATTGTACAACCTTAATTCTTTTCTTAAATGATGTTTGATCTCTTCTTATGTTGTGTGATTTGAAAATTATACAACATTTATCTGATTGAAAAGTAAAACAAATTTCTAATTGATTTTTGTAGTACACTTTGGGTATTTTGACACCAACATTTTTTGACGCTTGTTACATTTTATAATTTCATTGTTCTCATCTGTAATATTATATTTTTTGTCATTAATCATAAAGATATTAATAAACAACAAAACAAACTTTCGTCTATTACCTATTAGACTGGAAAATTGATGTCTCTTGATAATTTGATGCCCTGGACCGTAGCCCGTGTGCCCCCCTCTAATTCAAGCATTCTAACTAATAATTTATCTTCATTTTGTTTCTTTTCGATTCTCTCTATCAAACACGATTTAATGATTTTTAATATTTATAACAATTTCATTAGTTTTCTTAAAAGGTATTATGTATGTCAAAATTTTTCATATTTAAAAGATCAACTTTCTAAATATGTTGATAACAAATTACCAATTTTCATATATCTAAATAAATAAGGAAAAAGATAATGTTGTCAACTTATTATATGGCTTTTCTAATTATGTTGGTGACAAATTATCAATTTTCATATATATCTAAATAAATAAGGAAAAAGATAATGTTGTCAACTTATTATATGGTTTTTCTAATTATGTTGATGATAAATTACCAAATTTTCGTGGATGCAAAGTTTTTTGTCCATCAATTATCCATTTTAGTTTTACCACATGCAAGTTTATATACACCTTTGTAGCATCTTTGGCCATCAAACAATTAAGATTAGAATTTTTCAAAGAATGTATCAAGTTCTCCTCTCATAGACTTTAAATTATTGGGATTAAACCGAACCCAAACCAATTATATATAGAAAGAAAACAAATCATTACCACTTAACCAAGGGTGAGCACACGGCGGTTCACTTTGATTTTTGGTTGAAACCGAACCCAAACCAAAAAATTTCAGTTTTTGAAATGGAGGAACTGTTCAGTTTCGATTTTTTCCTGTCTCGGTTTTTTGGTTTGGCTTATCAGTTTTTCGGTTTACACCCTTGGGTGTTTTGGTTTTTTGTTTTTTGAAAACGGTTTGGTTATTGGGTTTAAAACCAAAAAGATCTTAGACATTGTTGTACTAAAATTGAGTTTTCTTTACTAAACTTATAATATAATTTATTGAAGTTAAACACTGTTTTATTAATTATTAAAAAAAAGTAATTGCTTACGTTCGGATTTTTACTCGACTTGTGGCTTAATTTGATACTTTAATTTACTAAAAAATGAATATTAATGATTAATTTAGTTAGTTTGATATTTAGTTTATTAACCTTAATAACTTAGGTTTTGAATTAATATTTTAGTAAGTTCATCTTGTAGAAATATAACAAAAATATTTTTATCAATTAATTAGCATTCACTACATTACATATAACTAAAATAAACATAACTATTAACGATATCAATTAATTAGCATTTTAACATCATTATTATATATATACATGTATATATTAGAAAAATGATTTCATATAAATATAACTAAAAAAACCATCGTAATGTGGGACATAAAATCGAATATGAGTTAAAGTAAAAATAACTCAATAAATATATAAAATATTATGAAAATTAAATTAATTTAAAAACTGGTTCTGTTCGGTTTTGAGAGGGAATCCGAACCCAAATCATTTACCCCGGTTTTTTCGGTTTCAGTTTTTTGATTTTTCGAATTTCTGGTTTTTCGGTTTTTTTGGTTTGGTTTTTGGGTTTCCGGTTTGTTTTTGCTTACCCCTTCAAAAAATCTATCAAGTTGGACCATTTTTGCATCCAAACACTCTACAATATTTCATTGCACAAAAGAACCCCCAACCTGTAAAATCTCACGAAATTTGGATATTACCGGTTTGTAACCGATTGGAAGTCATAGGCCATCGTCGACAAATCATCCGTAGCACCAGAATTGCACCGAAAAAGTAATTTCCAACAAAAAAACACAGATTTGAACAAAGAAATCAACAAGAAATGTGGATTTTAATCATAAAACACAGGCAAATAAGTTCGCTAATGAGAATGTTCGTTGGAGACGAAATGTTGGTCGATATATTGCAAATCGTTCATTAGGTTGCAAGCTATTTGTTTTTTTTGAAAAAAAAACGTCATGTTGATAAGTTTTAATCTGTTGGAGATTATTGTGCAATGAAAAACAATTGAGATTTTAATCGCAAAAATATCAAAGAGGGTTTTTTTGCATAAATTTTCTTTATTAGTTGGATGATTTGTTAATTATTTTGTTTTATATACAGGTGCATGCAAGATCCGCAAATGTAGGTTTGATAAAGATGTATCCTTTAACCTTTTACGTGTATCCGTAAATTACTCATGCTCAATTATTGGTGAGAATAACTTTAATAAAAAATTCTTTGATTAATTAATCAGTTTAAAATGTGTTGTGACAATCAATCTATACTATATAAAATAAGAAAACCATTTGGAGTTTCTGGACCATTGGATTGAAAGAAATCAATGGTCTAGATTAATGACAACTCATAATTATTTATGAAATGTCTCTTATACCCTTAATTAAAATAATAATTATACATATGCCCATTTTTTAAATTTGTTTTCCAAATTTACTACCTTAACTTAATTGCATTAAATTTTGATTTAAATTCTTTCATTAATGAATTAATATTAAATTGATATTTACCTAAAATAAATATGTGCCATTATTATCCTTAATGATGTTAAATTCAAATGTAAAAATTTGGATTTAAATGTAGAATTGTAGTAAATAAATTTTATAATAATTTATTAAAATATAAAAAATATGTATTTTCTAAATCAGCCCATGTAATACATGGGTTAATTAACCTATATATTATAATAAAACAAAACAATTCATGTCATATGTCATTTCTAAAATACAAGAAAATTTTATTTTTCCACCTCTTTTTCCAAATTTAACACCTTAACTTAATTACATTAGATTTTGACTTTATTTTTTTCATTAAATAATTAGTAATAAATTAGATTTTGTAACATTTAAAATTAATGTTTACCTAAAATAAATATCTATCATTATTATCCATAATAATCATAATTAGATCCAAATGTAAAAATTTGAATTAGTTGTGGAAATTATTATTATTATGTATAATAAAGGAAAACATTAAATGTCGCGTGTCACCTCTACGTTCACCAAAAAAATAATTACAACTTATAAAAAATAAAAGATAAATACAATTTGATATTTTAAAAAAGATAAATATACTCTATTTTTTAATCTTTAAATAATACAAAATAAACATAATTATTATTTTTCTATGTTTATATTTTTACTCATATACATTTTATATAAATAAATTTAATTAAAAATATACACGTAATACGTGGGTTATAAACTACTTCATTATTATAAAACAGTGTAAGTAACCATAATTATAAAAATTACCATATAGGTTGCATTCTTAAAAGGGTTTATTATGAAAAAACCAACATGACAACTTTGATTCCCAGTATATTTTGCACTCAAACACAATAATCAAATGATTTGTATTAAGAATATGAAGATTACAAGAGAGAATTTTAACACTCAATCTCTAGGAACTTTCACACACTCAAGAACACACACACTAGATGGAGGCTCCTCTTTCACTTCTCCTAAAACCCTAGGAGAACAATACTATATATACCTAAGCTTACTTTGGGGGTTTGTCCAAACACCCCCCTTAAAGTCTTGGAAATTAAGATTTCCCCCAAAGTAAACTATTCCTAATTATAAATTGAACCTAGACTTTTATTATATTTAATTATACACTATTTTAGGGCTAACAATCTCCCCTTTAATGTATAATTAAATATTTACAATTAAGCGCAATTACACAAGCTTGAATTGCAAGAAATAAAATTTCTAACAATCTCCCCCTTCTTGTAATCAAGGCTTGTATTCTTCTGAAGTCTTGGGCTCTAAACTCTAATCTCTGATCTTTGAAGTAACTCTGATCTCTAAACTTTTGAAGTATATCATTGATCTTCTTTAGATGACTCTCCCCTTAAATGTTTCAGATCGGTGGCTCTCCCCTTGCGTTTAGTAGGTCTTTCAAAACATTTCAACTCTTTTCAGAACATTTTCCCTCTCATGATGATCATGAGAATTATGATCATCATGTAATCACTTCAGCTCTCCCTTTCAAATGAACAACCTCAATGTGTCTTCAAATCTTCTTTCTTCATTGAAATAGATGATTACAGACTCAGAAAGAAAATATTACATTTAAGAACATGACAGACACAGAAGTACTTATCTCTCTCATGTTACAATCTCAATCAGTAACTCTCCCCCTCAGTAACTCTCCCCCTCAATAACAGAATATAAACAGTTACATCATAAAATTTTCTCTCGCCTTCAGAAACAACAATCTCTCCCTCATTACAAAATATTCAGGACCAAAAGGATATTACAGTGAAGATCATGGCTTTGCAACCTGAATATAAGAAAATGAAACAAATTCATTTGTAAGTAACATTCCAGTTCCACATAGGAGTTCTGTTTGCACAATAGACTAAGTCTATGTGACCTACGTTCAGCGCTGGCGTGACGTTAACACTGGTAGGATTTCCAAATAATCATCGTGAAATCCTTTATCATGAAAGAATCACTCATATTTGTTCCGGCTTTGTCTCGGTAGACAAGCTGTTTATAGTCACGCAGACTGTAGACTCCATGTGTCCTAAAAGTGTATAACATTAAGCTCTAGACCCAAAGTGCATCAACTGAATTCAGACCCATCCGAATTCGGAAATTCGGATGGGTCCAAATTCGGATGGGTCCGAATTTAAAATTTAAAGAATTTAAGCACAAGCCCACAATGGTAAATGGAAATGCCTGATCTGAACTTCGGATGGTCCGAAGTAGGGTCCGAAATGGGCACTGGGGTGGTCCGAAATTCACCTAAAGTTGGTCCGAATTGGACCGAAGTGAGGTCCGAACTAGGATGATATATGGTCCGAATTGGGATCTTAAATGGTCCGAATTGCTACAGTAACTAGTCCGAATTACAGCAGGTTTTCTAAGGCAGAACAGAGCAGAAGACTATTTTATCAATTTTAAAGCCTAAAAAAGTTTCTAAATGATTTGTAAACTATTTTAAACACTTGTGATGATTTAAAATAACCCAAAACACTTAAAATCAGTAAAGAACAAGCTAAAAACCCACTAAAAACCCATATTTTTAAATTTTTTCAAAGCTCCGGTTCTTGATGATGTTTATGAAAATATGGAAGTGAATGAACTCGAAATCAGTATATGGGGATATTGTGATGATTATAAGACTATAAGAACACAATAAACACGTAAAAAACAGAGAAAAAATGATCTAACCGAATGGAGAATGAAGAACACGAAGAACACAAGAAAAACCCAGCAGAATCCATGAGAATGTAGTTGAAATCCACCTTTTGGGCTCTGATACCAATTGACAACTTAGATTCCCAGTATATTTTGCTCTCAAACACAATAATCAAATGATTTGTATTAAGAATATGAAGATTACAAGAGAGAAATTGTGATCTCAATCTCTAGGAACTTTCACACTCAAGAACACACACACTTGGTGGAGGCTAGATGGAGGCTCCTTTGTGTCTTCTCTTAAAAACCCTAGGAGAACAATACTATATATACCTAAGCTTACTTTGGGGGTTTGTCCAAACACTCCCCTTAAAGTCTTGGAAATTAAGATTTCCCCCAAAATAAACTATTCCTAATTATAAATTGAACCTAGACTTTTATTATATTTAATTATACACTATTTTAGGGCTAACACAACATATTTTCATGTTTTTTGCGTTTTCGTCCCTCCATGTTATTTTTTTTACAAAAATCCTCAAGTTTTTTTTTAATTTTTGGTTTAGTGAAATTTGGACATTAGAACCCGGTTTTTCAGTTTTTAAAAACTCGGTTAACAAATTTTAACCGGGATCTAATGTCCAAATTTCACTAAACCAAAAAAAAATAACTTGAGGTATTTTATAAAAAAAAAATAACATGTAGGGACGAAAACACAAAAAACATAAAAACATGTTGGTTTTTTTCATAATAAACCCTTCTTAAAACATATACATATTTAACAATTACTTAAGGTTGTGTTTGGTAGAGAGAATCGAGAGAAAGGAAATGATGACAAATTACTAGTTAGGAGACCTAGAATTATATATATCAATTCTCTATGAAATTTCAAGTTGCATCAATATATAGCTTAAAATTCAATTCTCTACAAATGGGGGAGAATTAAGTGGAAGCTAAAATTAGGAAAAGAGAATTATAACAACCATAAGATCAATGTATTTTCAAGTTACATAGTCTAAAAAACCTAAGATTTTGTCCTCGATTTCTTATTTTTTCAATTTTTTATACCAAACGCAACCTAATAGAAACTTTTCCGCTATCATCCCCAAAAACATTACAACTCTTGTCATATCTAACACCACACCAAGAAATCACCAAAAGATAGACTGGTTTAGAAGCAATCGCTTGTACCGACTACTAAGGGCAAATAAATACAATATGAATGAGAAAGAACCATAACACTGGCAAACGAAATATCAGTTTACGTCTTTACATCCTTAACAAGTCATCTTTATTGTAAAACAATCAGGCCCTTTTGCGAAATAATGACATGCATGACAAATGAGTGTTGGTGATTTATCACCAATATTATTTAAGTGTAATGGGATGAACTTGTTTGACTAAAATAATCTTATTACATAATGTACAAGTTGGATTGGTGCGGAGTGCACACTTGTTCAATATTGTTTAAGATTCATTTCCGAGGGTTCGGGGGCAGCGCCCCCGATAGCGGGGTTCCAGGGGCGGCAACCCTTGGTAGCAGGGTCCAAGGGGCAGAGCCCCTGGCTGGGTTTATTTCGACTAATGTTGCTTTAAGAAATTTGATGCGAAATCCGGATGAAATCCGAAATTGGACCCGAATTCGGATGATCCGAATTGGACCCGAAATTCAGTTGAATTCGAATTGTAGTTGGTTTTGGCGGTTAAAATGGCGGTTGGCCATTTTGGCGGTTACCCGCCAAATATTGCCCGCCGTTTTTGGTCATTTCAAAGGTACAAGAAAATCAGAAACATTTTCATATTCTCGTTCGTTTTTTCTCTGAGTTTTATCCGATTGAGATTTCGATCGTACCGTCGAAATACTTCAATCTGAAAGTGTATCACGACTCTCAGATTATCCGAGCATTTTTGCAACCCGTATTTTCTACAATGAGTATAAACACCTTGTATAAAAGCATGCAACACTTCATATTAGCTCCACAAACAAAACAAACAATCAAGCACGTAAAATCAATAAGATGGTGTTTGGATTTGTTTTTGAAAAAATTGTTGTAGCGTTTTAGAAACTAATAATCTGATAATAGTTATAACAAAAAAATGATGCCGAAAAATGTAGTGTTTGATTTAGTTTCTGCTGTTTGTTATCATAGTTATATATATATATATATATATATATATATATATATATATATATATATATATATATATATATATTTGGGTTCAAATGAGTACCACTAGTTTTGCGGAGTACCGGAGGTACCTCGCTTAAAATTATTTTTTTTGAAATTTTTTTCATAATCATGTTTAAATTAATAATATAAGACTACTTGCAAAAAATCACACATAAACACACACTATAACTATGTGAAACGTGCAAGTTCACATGAACTGCACTGTTGTGAACGTATGTTCACAGCTAAGCATGTTCACATGAATTTTTCCACGTTCACATGACTTTTAAGAGGCTACGAAGTGTGAATGCGTGTAATTCTTTTACAAATATGCTTATATTA
>JAANYP010009506.1:0-142500 GCA_020465985.1 Centrapalus pauciflorus | reverse complement strand
TTCACAAGTTTTCAGGTGCATTGTGGTTTTCCATTGAACCTCCCTCTCTCTATATATATATCATATATTTGATCAATTCAGATATTAAAGGCATACAGTATCAGTTCAAATATTCGGATGATTATAGTATTCCGAATGAAACAAGCATACGCCGCCGCCGCCGACATCTGCACCGCCGCCGCCGCCTGCACCGCCTCCGCCACGTGCACCGTCGTTTGTGATGAAGGTTTGTGAGCATTAATCGGTTTTGAGTGCTAAAGGTCATGATGCATCGTCATTTTGTGAGTATCAATCAGATTTGAAGGTTTGAAGTTATTGAAGGTTGTGATGTATCGACATTTTGCGCCGCCGCCACCGCCTGCACCGTCATTTTGTGATGAAGGTTTGTGAGTATTAATCTGTTATGAGTATTAAAGGTTGTGATGCATCGTCATTTGTGAGTATTAATCTCTTTTGAAAGTTTAAAGTTATTGAAAATTGTGATGCATCGTCATTTTGTGAGTATTAATCGGTTCGAATGATGCATGAACGCGAATGATGTCCGATCTCGTTTGAAGGATGGATGTATAGGAATGGGATGAATATAAATGATGAATGATGAACGATGACGAATAAGACGATGCGCATCAACATCATCTAAATTTTGGAAAAATTAAATTTGGATGTATCATCGTTTTATAATTTTTAATTTTGGATGTGTATGGGCTTTAAAATTTGAATTATGTATTAATTATGAAACTTTAAATTACGAATATAAAATTGATGAAATTTTAAATTTTGAAAAAAATATACCTGTAATACCCCTATGCATATTTTTTAAATGCATCGTGATGCATTAATCTAATATCACTAGGGGTGTAAACGAGCCGAGCCCGAGCCCGTTTAGGCCCGAGCTCGGCTCGTTTAAAAGTACTAGGTTCGAGCTCGAGCTCGGCTCGTTTCGAGCTTCGTATGTAAAGCTCGAGCTCGGCTCGTGAATAATTTTCCAAACTCGAACTCGGCTCGGGCTCGACTCGTTTATATATTTTAATTTTTTTAGTTAGTTTTTAAATAATATTTTAATATCATATATATAACTTGTTATTTTAATATATTTATATTTATTTAATCCATATATTATATATTTATTAATTTATATATATATATATATATATATATATATATATTGATTTATATATAGGCTCGTTTAAGCTCATTTAGGCTCGCGAGCTCGATATGTGAAGCTCGGGCTCGAGCTCGTTTATTAAACGAGCTCGAATTTAGGCTCGAGCTCGGCTCGGACTCGTTTAATTCAAGCTTTTTTCGAGCTTTTAGCGAGTCGAGCTCGAGTAGCTCACGAGTAGCTCGGCTCATTTACACCCCTAAATATCATATATATGCATATAATCTAACGTCTATGATTGGTTTTCCAAAGTTTTCCGATGCATATTGGATTTCCATTGAACCCACCCCTATATATATAGATATATATGTGTGTGTGTGTGTGTGAGAGAGAGAGAGAGAGAGAGAGAGAGAGAGAGAGAGAGAGAGAGAAAGTGTTGAATTGTAACATCCGTCTTTTGGACTTGGTACGTGGAATTATTTTAGTGGATAATTATTTAATTAATATTGGGTTGGTCCAATTATATCCCGTTTCGTGGATTGATACGTGTCGGGATTGGGCTTGCGTGCCATCGAATTATAATTTTAGCGGACTAATTATATATTTGGGATCCCGGGATTAAATGAGTTAAATGGGTATTAATATTGAAAAAGTGATATTTGGTTCGGGTTATTGGGTTCGGGACCGGCTAAAATAGAAATATATATACGTGCTTATCCTCTTCTCTCTTCCTTCATTTGAAAGAAAGCCCAAAGTGTGCATATGTGTGTGTTGTGTGAGCTCCAGCTGCAAAGAAGCTTGTAAATCTAAGAAATTGGTTGCTGAAACTTGGATTGATTCCTCCTTCTCCTTCCTGGTGTTCTTGAGGGTTATCAAGGCAAGAGACTTGGGTTTTAAGGGTTTAATTCATGTAATATATTGAGAAATTGTGGGGAATCCGTGTATAGTTACTATGTGATGATATTATGCTGATTTGGGGTGCTCATATGGCTGGAAATCGGAATTAGAAAGGAGTTATCCCCCTGGGCAGACCTAAAAATCGCAGAACAGGGCTAAGTTTAGTCGTGTTGTCGCTGCGCGACCACTAGGGGCCTCGCGACGCGAGAAGGGGCCTGCGTGGGATTTCCACCTTAAGTCTCATAAGAGGGTTTTGGGTCGAGTTCGAGTCGGGTTCCTTCGGGGTTGTGTCGAGTTGCGTTTTATTTGGGTTTTGGGATTCGGTTGGAATTTCGGGTCGGGTCTCGGTTAAGCTTCGGGCTCCGTGGAGTCGTTCGGGTCCGAGTCGGTTACGGGTCATTGTGATTATGTGATATGTGCTAATTGGGACCGTGATTAACCGTTTGGGATCTCCGTGCGTTACTGGGACGAGCGGACAGCGAGTCGGGTTTGATCAGGGCGGCCAGAGTTGTGTGAACCAGGCAGGTGAGTACTCGAGTTCTTTTCTAAACGCGCACCGTATTTTGTGCTTTTAGCTATGTAGCTATATTTGTGCGTGTTCTATATGAGACAGGGACGTGAACCTCAGGTACATTTCTATCTTTTATACGTGTTGTGTATGAGATATGAGATCGATTCTAGGGGTCCGTGATGAGTTCCATACGGACAGTGAGTCGCGAAAGGGATCGCGCGGGTTGACTGTCCCTAACAGTCCTTGGGGTGTATATATACGGCAGGGCCTGTAGTCGGGTCGCTCCTGTGCTACAGGGTTATTGCTAGTCACTGCTGTGTGTAGTGTGTTAGACTGGGAAGGGTCCCCATAGGGTTAGTGCTGGGTCCAGATCTCATACTTGTGTTATCATACATGAGATGCGTGTTGGGCAACAGGGACATGGACAGGGATAGAGATTGTGCGTGCTATGTGCTATGTGTTTATGTGCAGTGTCTAACCCTCGCGTGCTCACGGGCTTTATAGCTCACATCTTTGAGTCTAACATGTTCAGGGAATCAGAAGAGGTCTCAGCAGCAGCCGAAATAGATTCGAGAGCCGAGATAGACCCGGGAATGGCTTGAAGAGTTTGATTTTTGTTTTGTGCAAGCTTAGAACTGTATGTGATAGTTGTTTTGGGAACATTATGTCAGTATGTATATCTGATAATCAGGGATATTATGTTATGTTAGTTTAATCTGGGATTGTGAATGTATTGAGATGCGTTTAACTTTGTATATAAAGTTTTTAATTATCCTTGATCTGCATTATCCTATGACATGTTTGTTATAGACATTCTGCGATATAGCCACTTATGATATTGTGTTGACGTGACATTCCTGGGATCGGGAGGGGTGTTACATGAATCAATATGTTTTCTGATTCAAAATAAGTATTGAATCACGAAATTACATGATTCACTGTTATATATATATATATAAGGAATGGTTTTACAGAATAAACAAATAGAATTATTTATGAGTACTTTTACATTTAAGTAATTGAGACCTACTTTTACATTTATTTAAATGGGGTTGAATTTGATATAAATTAATAATTAGAATTTAAAAATTTAATATACCTAAACGTAGCACTAATTTAACAGAAAATAACACATGATAAATTAATACTAAAAAGTTTAATATATCTAAATAAATTAAAACATCATACCATGTCTGTTTTAAAGTTTGAGGGGATACTTTGATTTTCTTGACGTGATTCTCGACTCATCTTCTTCTTCTTGAACAAATGACCTTTTTTTGTATGTTTCATAAGAATGATATTGTAGTATAAATGAATAATTAAGTTTATCATCGTATTTATACTGAAAATTATTTTATCCAAATCTGTTTTTCAATTTATCTTATCCAACATATTCTTAAATCTCTATCGAATTTATCAAAAAGTTTGTTAAGAAAAGATTTTATTTTATCATAATTCAATGCGAATTAAAATTCTTAGTAATTATCCTTTTTATCAAAAAGTTTGTTTGAATGAATATTCAACAATCTATATCTATATATTATTATTAAACAAAACAATTTATGCCACGTGTCACTTCCACAATGCACGAAAATTTTATTTTTCCGCCTCTTTTTTCCTAATTTAATACATTAACTTAATTATATTAAATTTTGATTTTGATTTTTTCTCATTAATGAATTAATATCAAATTAGATTTGCAACATATTAAATTGATTCTTACATAAAATAAATATGTATCATTATTATTCTTAATGATCATAGTTAAATTCAAATGTAAGAATTTGGATTTAAATATAGAATTGTAGTAAATAAAGTAAAACGTTAAGTTAATTATTTTGCTAACAAAATTTAAAATTTAACTTAGATAACAAAAGGTAAAATTACATGATTAAACTTCGATTGTGAATATGATAAATTTTGATTACTGAATTTCAGATGTTCCATTTTTATATTTTATCATTTTCAATACACACACACACACACACAGACATTCACGTAATGTAAGCTTTTTGTTTCTTACATTAATATTTCATATTTGAAGTTAATAAAAATTAAAAGAAATTTTTTTTTTTTGCAAGCACACATCATCTGTTTTTAATGATATAATATAATAAAGTTTTTTTATGTAATATCAAGCAACTAAGTATTTTTTATCTATAATTTAACTAGCTTTCAATTTTTTTTATTTTAATTATATATATTTTATAATAATTTATTAAAATATAAAAACTTATGTTTTTAAATCAACCCATGTAATACATGAGTCTCAAACCTATATTATAATAAAGCAAAATAATTCATGTCATATGTCAATTTCATAATGCAAGAAAATTTTACTTTCACACATCTTTTTTCAAATTTAACACCTTAACTTGATTACATTAAAATTTTGATTTTATCTTTTTCATTAATTAATTAGTAATAAATTAGATTTTGTAACATATTAAATTAATGTTTACCTAAAATAAACATCTCTCATTATTATCCATAATAATCATAATTAAGTCCAAATGTAGAAATTTAAATTAGTTGTGTAAATTCCGAACCCGAACCGGTACCGGTACCGACCGATACCGAATTAATATATTCGGTTCGGTATTAAATAAGCTAAAATTCGGTATTCGGAACCGAACCGGCACCATATAAAATTATACGGTTCGGTATTCGGTTCTTTCAAAACTAATAATTCGTTTCGGTATTTTCGGGATCGGTACCGGTTCGGTACGGTCCGGTACCGATCTTATCCCTAATGTTATGTGTCACCTCTACATTTCACCAAAAAAGATAATTACAATTTATTATTATAAAAAAGTAAAAGATAAATACAATTTATTATTTTTAAAAAGATAAATATACTCTGTTTCTAATCTATACATAATAAAAGATAAACACAATTATTATTTTTGTATGTTTTTATTTTTTTATAGCCACGTGATACGTGAGTCATAAACTAGTTCATAATAATACAAATTAAAATTTTTAGTAATTATTCCTTTAAAATATGTTAATTAAATAATTAATTAATTTTAGGCAAAAGATTCCAAAAAGGACAAAAGTGGTTCTCTGGAATGGGGTTAAAAACGTGCAAGAGTGGAAGAATACGTGGCAATTTAACCGAATTTCCAGCACCCAATTGAGACCCAAGTCAAGCGGTTATTATTATTTTTAAGAAGTATCATATTTCAGTAAATTATTATTAATCTGAACCGACAACACAACACCACATATAATTATATAAATGATTAATTTGATAATATAATAAATTATACCTTTATAGTTTTTGTTTTCACTTTTGCTACCAGCTGAAGCAATGGAAAAAGAGTCGTTGTTGTTGACTTGTAAAAGTGCATCGGATGAAAGCCACGTAAGCAGTATAAAAAAATCACAGCCGTGAAAATTAAAGGTATAGCGGGTACCTATGGAGCCGTTAAATACAGAGACCAATCTCATTGACTACTGCTTCCTCACCACACACACACACAAACACACCTCCCCCGTGTATAAGAATAGCTCACCTGTAACTCAGGTACTACCTTCGTTGCACCTGGTACAAGTCTCTTGTTTCATAGCTTTCGCCGGCGATTTCAGGTTAGATTTCATTATCTTTTCTCTTTCTCTAATCTCCATCCCTTTTTAATTATTTTCTATTTGTTTCCTGACGCAATTATTAAGATGTCATTTTACCATTAAATGAACACATATACAGGAAACCACACGCAAAAACACAAGCAACACCCTGTTCGTGCCCCTCACTCAAGGGTCTTCTTTTGACCATACTATGAAAAAATACGGGTTCTGTTCTATCTGGTAGAGTTAACAGAATTGAGTTCCTTGACTGTTACTCAAGAAAGTAATTTCATTAACAAGTAAACAAATAAGTCTTTAGTTACACTTTCTGAATTAAAAGAGTGTTTCCTCTATTTTTTCTGCTTTATATACGACTCTATAGGGTTGTCAAATGTACGAGGTAATGACATTAAGATGTCCACTAAATTGTAGCTTGTAACATGAAAATATAAATAAGAAGGAGGGGTTTCAATAATAATAAATATGTATCATAAATATATAAAGGATAACCGTAAAACTCTCATTCACTTTCTCTATTTTTGATCGAATTCGCATCTTCTTTTTTATCCCTCATTTAACATGTTACATCAACCTTATTAAAAAATCACAATTTTAAAAAAAAATACTAAAGAAAACGAGAGGTCCCTGTCAAATCATTGGGGAGTGAGTAGGGTACAAATAGAATTCCCTGGTTGATTTTTCAATTTTGATAAAAAACGAAAGAATTGAAATTTATGTATACTCAATTCTTTACTCTTTTTTTTTTTTTTTTTCCCATTGACAATTGATATTTTTTCTCACAAGATAATAGGATTGTATGCACCACATGACACCACTTTTCATTGAGAATTGAAACGTTTGTCACAAGATAAAAAAAAGATTGTATGCACTGCATGATTTCATTTTATAGATTCCACTGTAGTCAAATGCCTAAAGGTATTAATTTGGAATGTTTGAACATTTTGATTGATATTTTGAAAAGAATGGAAATTATTGCCTTAAAGCAAATTCATTCTCTTCTTATATTTCTACCAAACGTGTGATTAGTATGTAACTTTATAAAGTGTAAAACGATAAATTTATTCTACTAAACTTATTTTTTTTTTTTTAAACAAATGCTTGAAACCATTAAGAACTTCCAAATTTTCATTCCAACACGATTCACATGCCTTTTGTTGCCCGTTTTGGTATGCATTACGATAAACACTAAATACATGTATCCGTGTGGCTTTTGAAGAAAAGATTGTCTTTCATCATAAAGGATTTCTTTTCTTGTGTTTTTCCTAATTTTGTCGAGTTTGGCTTAAAGGGCTACCGAAAGTCTCTTGTTACCATGTTAGCTAAAGGCATATGCATCCGGTTCCCTTAATAATGAGGTCGCGAACCATGGTTTTCTATTTGCCCGATAAAGCTTGTTGAATCAATAAAAAATAAAGCTCTTAACCAATAACCTAAATATTCTTAATTTTTATTATAAAAAATTGTAAAATATATATTTATATATATTTTTTAATACATGTATTTTGGAATAAATATAGTGTTACATTAATAGTATGGTGTTGGTTGCACAATTTGAAAAAGGAAAAGGGAATAGATAGAAAAATGAGTAGGGGATGGTAATTAGTGGTTAATGTTTAGTAAGGTGTCACGAGGTCATTTAGAGGGCATGATTTTCATTGAATGTCACATGAATTTAGAGTACAAGTTTGAAATTTTAAAGTCAAAAGTAATATCACTCAATTTTTGACTTTTGCTAAATATAATCACACCCATCATTGGTACACTGATTGATTTATTTTAGTTTAGTTAATTTAATTTTTTTTGTTTAGTACAATTTGACTTATAAGAACCCGGTTTTTCAGTTTTTAATAATTCGGTTTACCAATTATAACAAGACTCTAATAGTCAAACAAAACTAGAAAAAAAAATTAACTTGAAAATATTTCTAAAAAAAATAACTTGAAGTGATGAAAATGCAAAAACCGTAAAAACGTGTTGGTTTTTTTTCATAATAAACCATTTATTATTTAATATATATAATAAAATAGAACACAAAATGTTACACGACATCACCATAATCCACCTAAAAAGATAATTGTACAAATATAATTCGAAGGATGTTTGTTTTAAATTAGTTTTCATTACATGGGACCATTAAAGTGTTATAATATAAAATATAATTTGATGGAGATTAATTAGAAATTATAAATTTATGACGTGGATATGAAATATTTATGATCTCGTCACCTTTAAAACTGTGTTTCGGTTTAACCTTAAATTTATTATATAATATAATAATAATACTCTAAACTCAAAATAGTGAAATTCAATAACTTTTATTTGGTTCCTTGATTTCACAGGCTATGGCGAGTGATAACTTGAAAGTGCTTAATGCACTTGATGTAGCTAAAACTCAATGGTATCATTTCACCGCAATTGTGATCGCCGGCATGGGTTTCTTCACCGACGCCTACGATCTCTTTTGCATTTCCCTCGTCACCAAACTTCTCGGCCGGATTTACTACCACGACACCGGCGACGACAAGCCCGGCTCCCTACCACCAAATGTCTCAGCCGCAGTCAACGGTGTCGCCTTTTGTGGCACCCTCGCCGGCCAACTCTTTTTCGGCTGGCTTGGTGACAAAATGGGTCGGAAAAAAGTTTACGGGATGACCCTTATGCTTATGGTCATATGCTCGATTGCCTCTGGGCTTTCATTTAGCAACGAACCCACAGCTGTCATGGCCACCCTTTGCTTCTTCCGCTTTTGGCTCGGGTTCGGGATTGGTGGCGATTACCCGCTCTCGGCCACCATCATGTCCGAATACGCCAATAAGAAAACCCGAGGGGCGTTTATTGCGGCGGTTTTCGCGATGCAAGGGTTTGGAATTTTGACGGGTGGGATGGTGGCTTGTATCGTCTCCGCAGCGTTCAAGTCGAAATTCCCGGCTCCGGCATACCAGGATGATCCGTTAGGATCGACTGTCCCGGAAGCGGATTACGTATGGCGTATAATTCTAATGTTTGGTTCGATTCCGGCTCTAATGACTTATTATTGGCGAATGAAGATGCCTGAAACAGCTCGGTACACGGCCTTAGTCGCAAAGAATGCGAAAAAAGCAGCTGCGGACATGTCAAAAGTGTTACAAGTCGAGCTCGAAGCGGAACAAGAGAAAATACCCGAACAAAAAAAGAAAGATTTCGGTCTTTTCTCGAAGCAATTCCTTCGACGACACGGTCTACACTTGCTTGGAACGACCAGCACTTGGTTCTTACTCGATATCGCCTTTTACAGCCAAAACCTATTTCAAAAAGACATCTTTACCGCAATTGGATGGATCCCGCCTGCAAAAACGATGAACGCGATCCAAGAGGTATTCAAGATCTCGAGAGCTCAAACGCTCATCGCGCTATGCAGTACTGTCCCTGGATATTGGTTCACGGTGGCATTCATCGATAGAATAGGAAGATTTGCGATCCAATTGATGGGGTTTTTCTTCATGACAGTCTTCATGTTCGCTCTTGCGATTCCTTATCATCACTGGACACAAAAAGAAAACAGAATCGGATTCGTTGTCATGTACGCTTTGACGTTTTTCTTTGCAAATTTTGGGCCAAATGCAACTACATTCGTGGTTCCGGCTGAGATATTTCCAGCTAGGCTTCGGTCAACATGCCACGGGATATCAGCTGCTTCGGGTAAAGCCGGGGCAATAGTTGGTGCATTCGGGTTCTTGTATGCGGCTCAGAGCCAAGACAAAACAAAGACAGATAAAGGATACCCACCAGGGATCGGGGTCAAGAATTCACTCATCGTACTCGGGGTTGTGAACTTGCTCGGGATGTTGTTTACGTTCTTGGTCCCGGAATCAAACGGCAAGTCGTTAGAGGAAATGTCAAGGGAAAATGAAGACGATGACGAGGAGGTAGTCGAGATCGAGTCCGTCAGGGCTCATGAAACAACAACAGTTCCGGTTTAAATCAGTTATAAACATAGCAGTTTAAACAGTAAAAAAAATTGATCTAAAAAAGATCAAGATTATGATCAAACCATAGGACACTTGAGACAGCCAACATAATGTTGGTGGATATCATCGGAAACATCCTCCTTAAACTTGATTTGTATTTGAACTTAATGTTCACAAGTAATCATAATAGTAAAAATTACAGCTATAATCTTGGTGCGTGTATATATGACATTTTAAAGTTTTTGAGCTATATATATATATATATATATATATATATATATATATATATATATATATATATATATATATATATATATATATATATATGAAATTTCTAGTTATTTCTATAATATTAAATGTTTGTACTTTGTAGTAAGGGTAAGTTTGGCACGACTAGTCGGAGCTTCGAGTTTTTGGGAGCTGTAGTTTTTTGTTTTTACAAATGCATGTATTTGGTAAAAGTACCTGTAGCGGTAGCTTTAGTATTAAATGACATAAAAAGACATTGATATTAATTAAAAATTATAGTTTATAATTATTTTGGGGGTAAAAAAGTAACTTTGTTTGACCAAAAATTTAAGCTCGTTTTGAAAGCTACTTCAACTAACTTCTCGTGGAAGAACTTTTGAGAGCTTTCAAATCCGAATCAAAAGCTTAAGCTCCTATAAACCAAACGCAGCTTTTGAGTTTGATCTTTCAAAAATCAAAAGTTGAAGCTTTCTAAAACCTCACAAAAATTCCTTGCCAAACGCAACCTAAATCTCTAACTTTAAAAAAGTCGATTGTCATGATACAATTAAGCAAATTGAGAAAGATTAATGCTATAAAAGAAACCCAAATTAGGTGCTATTATGCATCAATATTCCAAGTGTTTCACTAATTTTCATGTATTTAACCGATCAAAACTCTATTTTGGTTCATTTTTTTAAGGTGAACCCAAAATTAGGGGAGAATCAATCATCTATCATTGCTTATTCTTAAACTAAGATCATGAGATGTTTTAAATGATGAAGCATTACATAATTATATAAACTTGATTAGTCGAACTAAACACAATAATTGACAGGAAGTCAGGAAGTGAATTCCAATTAAGTCGTTTGATAGAATTTAAGAATTGACATCACACTAAATGATTAATCAAACAAAACAAGACGACCGATCTTTGAAGAGACACACAAATCAATATGAAGAATAAGGAGAATTCGTGCTAAAAACTTCTAAGTTAAATCATTTTTCCAATTAAAAGCTCAAACTATTTTTCATTGCAAAAAAATCTCTAATCGGTAAAATCTTAAGAATTTAGGGTGATACCGGTTATAGTGGTTGCTATGCTTACGTGACAAACACATAACATTCAGATGTCAAAAATCAACTTACGTGAGGCCCATGTGGCATTACATGTATAAATTTTAAATTGGATTTTTGCATAAGAACCCCAAAGTTGATGACCTTTTCGATTAAAAGACTTAATCGACCCATATTCACCTCCCCCCTTTCCCTCTACCTACGGTGACTCTGCTGACTCCATTCTCTCTGAGATTAAGTTCAAGTTTATGTTTTCGATTTGGTTTAGGTTCTTCAAATTATTTATGAGTTTGTCTTTTTTTTAAAAAAAAAATTGTTTATGTTCTTCACAAACTCCTAATTTTTACATTTTAATTCAGAATTTATTTGTATAAGATGCGTTGAATATAGTTTTGTATTCATCGATCAGTTAATCTCGATACGAAGGTTCTAGATTTTGAAGATTTTAAATTTTTATTGTTCATCTTCAAATCTGATATGGTCTTTTTTTTTTGTTCATGTCGATGGTCCTGATCCGTTTTAGGGTTAAAAAGTGTTCATTTTTTTTGTATTAATATATGTTCAATTGACTCTTACCCCTTAATCTTGAATTTCAACTTCGTTTGTGCAGATGGAATCGATTTCGTTTTGTGTTTACGAGTTGCATTTTTAGGGTTCCATTTCGTATATCTAGGCTCCAAATTATCTTTTGAATATGATCAGCCAGAGCAGGAGGATTCGACAGAGGATGGGGGTTTCGCCGTAGAATGAGTTATTTGTTTAATAAATTTTTTTAATAAAAATTCACATCATCAAAATGTAATCGTTGAAAAAACTCAATTTTATGATTTTTTGTTGGATGAAAGTTTTTTGTATAATGATAAATGTTTTGGGAATTAACTAGAAAAAATTAACAAGTCGAAGGTTTTTTATAAAAAAATCTCTTTAAAAAAGTAACATGTCTTCAAGTTGTAATCGATAAGTCATTTTCTTTAAAAAAAAAAGCCTAATTTAGTGGGTTTAGTCGGTTGGAGGATTTTATGCAATGAAAATAGTCTGGAGGTTTAACCGTAAAAATAATTAAATTAAAGAATTTTTATGCAAATTTCCCGAAGAAAAACCAAAGTGTTTCACCATGTAAATATGCATTGCATATTTATGCACACACTTTGAAAAATGGGCTGGTGAGCGTTTGGTTTTGGGTTATACAATCGAGATTATTAGATTATTACATAAATAATTAGTTTAAAGTGCTTGGATTGTATTTACTAACAAACGATTATTTGCTTTTAGAAAATTAATCCTACCATAATTTTTCATAAGTTAAAAAAATGTAGCTTATTTGTTTAATAAATGATTAATTGGTCATTCTATAAGTTAAAACACAAATTAAAACACTTTAAAAACTAATTATTTGTTAATTATGATAGCAAACAACAGAAGTTAAATCAAATAATAAATTTTCGACAACACTTTTTTGTTACAAATATTATCTGATTTTTAGTTTCTAAAATGATGCATCTCTTTTTCAAACGCAAATCCAAATACCCCTATTAATCTATTTAGCTGATATACATGAAGAACAAATTATATTAATTTAAGGTTTGAGTTTTTTAATGGATATTGTTAAACATACATACCTCCTTTTGACGATGAACTTTTAAAAGCTACAAGTACGTTTAGCAATCGAACTTCTCGGTTTAGAGTTTTTAATAAGACAGAAAATACGATGATTTTTGGAAGAACACATTTTAGTGATAAAAATGTGTTATAAATATATTTTGTCTTTTCAAATATCACTTCCCTTTATCACAGTATAAAGATGAGATTAAAGTGATTAGATTGAAACAAATGTGAAAACTTCAAAAATGAGTTTTCAAGTTTACTTGTAATTTAGAAATGTGAAAACTTCAAAAATGAATTTTCAAGTTTACTTCAAAAATGAGTTTTCAAATTTACTTGTAATTTAGAAAACTAAAAACTAAAAACTAAAAATATTAATAAAAAAAAGCAATAGATAATTTTATGGAAGCCTTATTTTGACGAAATTTTTTGTCGAAACAGGTCAACAAATAGGCTCCTTCAACTTTTGAATTTTAAAATCTCATAATCAAAAGCTATTGGATGACAGAAACTTGAGCTTTTGATTTAGAAAACACTTAAAAGCTCTTCCATAAGAATGTACTTGAAATAGCCTTCAAAATGAGCTTGAGCTTTTACTCCACCAAAATTACCTTTTTACTTATGTCATTCAAAAAACTAATTTTATCGTCCATATTTTATTTTGCTAAAGAATATAATTATATTAAGTTATTGCTTACCATGTATTTTATTTTGAAATAATCATTTTTACATTTATTTATAATGTTTGTTCTCAGTTACCATATATCCTATTTATAATGATTAATACAATGAGTCAATGAACAATCTTAATGTTTACGCACACACATTAGGGTTGGGTTCAGTAAAAATATTTCAATTTCGTAAGAATGTAAAAACTACGATAAAATTGATGCATTTAGTGTATAAAATTATGCATTTGACGCTAAAATTTATATATTTGATAATTTTATGCATTTCATGTAAACATTTACGCATATCATAATAAATTTGTTCACTTTATATACGAATTTGTGCATTTAATGTATAATTTAATAAATTTAAATTTCAAAGATAATTTTAATGTTATATTATGATATATATTAATATTGAAGACCAATAATGATTTTAAATTATAAAATTAATTTTTAAATTTGGGTATTTGATGTATAAATTTGTGTATTTTTAGTGATTTTCACAAAATCGAGAGGGTTCCCCACACACACACACACACACACACACACACACACACACACACACACACACACACACACACACACACACATATATATATATATATATATATATATATATATATATATATATATAGAGGTGGCTTCAATGGAGAACCTCCATGCATCGAAGAACCTTGAAGAACCTCCATGCACCACCAAAAATGCATCACAATTCCCCCATAATGCATCATTATTTCCACGTGATGCATCAAATTCCCTCGTGATGCATCGATTTCTACGTGATGCATTTCAGTTTTTCTAGCGATGCATTATGGTTCTCCAAGGTTCTTCGATGCATAAGGTTCTCCATTGAACCCACCCCTATATATATATATATATATATATATATATATATATATATATATATATATATATATATATATATATATATATATATATGGTTCGTGTGAGTACCTAAAAAATGCAGAGTACTGTGAGTACCTGTGAACACACGGGTTTTCAGATGTGAACATGCTTCGAAAAAAAAAGATTTTAAATTTTTTTTTTCATATTCATTTAGATACAAATAATATAAGGTTATTTGTAAAAAATCACATACATTCACACTTTCTAGCATCTTAAAAGTAATGTGAACGTGAAACAGTTAATGTGAACATGCTTAGTGTGAACACACGTTCACAAAAATACAGTTCATGTGAACATGCACGTTTCACATAATTCTAGTGTGTGTTTGTGTGTGATTTTTACAAGTAGTCTTGTATTATTAATTTAAATATGATTATGAAATTTTTTTTCAAAAATAATGGTTTTAAGCGAGTTACCTCCGATACTCCACAAAACTAATGATACTCACTTGAACCCATTATACTTGTAAAGATAATTTCTTAAAGTTAAAATTACATGATTCCGAATATTTTGTAGAATTAATGCAACCACTGTGATGTCCCAATAGCTCAATGTCGTGGGGTCAAAATGGGGGGTTGGTTATGTTGCTTTATGGACTAGAACGACACATCAAAGTCTTTGGGAGATAATTGGTCAAAAATATCATATCATTTTTTGTTTCTGTTTTAATTTTATTAATTTTTTTATAAAAGTAATTTGTTGTGTTATAATTAGCAGAGTAATTTTAAATGATTTTGAAGCTTAAATAATGAATCTATTGACTTTAATTAAAATAGTGTACCAATTTGTCAAAGGATGAATATATTGAGAGCAACTTTTGTTTTCTCTTTCTTAATTTTTTTTATAGGAAGTGTGTTGATTCAAATCTGGACCGGATCAGATTGAACGAGAACGAAAAGATATATAATTGTGAACAGGAACTTCATCTGCTTTTAATTGCAACTGGTTTGCTCCCAACCAAACTGGGGAAAAAAAAAAAGTTGGATTTTTTTGAGGTACAAATTATAGATTTATAGCGATGTTATAAATAAAGAAAATGAAATTCATTCATTTAGTTTAAATAAACATAAAACCAAAATTCATTTATTTATTAAAAAAACTCTATAATTAGTTATATTTTTAAAAACCCTAATAAATCACTTACTAATTTTAAAAATCGACAGTGACGGCGACGACAGTGGTGGCTGCGAGGGTAGTGGAGGTGATGGTGGCAGCGACGGCGATGGACCGGTTGAACCGCTGGATCGACTCGATCCAGGACTGGCCAAACGATGCATCAAATAATCGTGATGCATTATGTATATTGGTTTCCTGAATTTGAGACCGATGGAAATCAGAAATTCATTGTCACCCACTCCTCGTTTCTTTTTATTATCTTTAATTTCTACAACCATCGACCCGCAACTAAGCCTTATGGTTTAGGTTTGTCTCAATCGTCTCATTAGCTCGCAATGGAAGCATGTATAATTCGTACATATGGTTTGATTCAAGCTTCGATCCAACCGGAGGGTTCGACAAATAGGTTAAAGATTGTGTTTATGTTTGTGATATATAAACAAAGGCTTCATACAAATCTGGTGTTTTTCAAATCTCAAATAAGTGTATCGATATGGTTTATGGATGGTCTCGTTCTCATTCATGACATACACATTGGGGCTTCTTAAAAATCTATGTCAATCCTTGTGTATGTCTCTAGTTCTAGAAAACTATTTATATGAATATATTGAAATATGTTCCTGGGTTTTATCGATCTCAAATGATTGAGTTTTAGTTTGTTCAAGATGCGAGTTTCAATTGTTGAATAAGAAGATTGTTTTATATTCGATGTGTTTATATGTTTTTCTTTACAAGAGTCGTTACTGTTTAATATTCTGATATATTTCCATTTTTTCCTGCTTTTTTGTTTTCTTTAATATTGGTTTAGTATTCTTGAAATTGATAATGTAATAATATATTTTGATACACTCAATTTTATAATAATAAGTTATACAACGAGACATGGATACAATACTGATACAATGAGACATTGATACAATAATGACACAATGAGACATTATACAATAATTTGTAACATTGTGATACAATAATGATATAACTGAGATCTTGATACAATGAGGCAAGTTGTATAACGATACACTATATTAGATATAGATACAATTAACAATGATATAATTGAGACAATAATACATAATAATATAATCAAGACATTGATACAATGAGACATAAAACAAAAGTAAATTGACTTAAATAATAAAAAAGTTATTTTTCTATGATTTTAAATTTAAGAAGTTTCACATACCTTTTTATCTTATTGTGAATAAATTTAGTTATCTTAATTGATAAACATGAGAATGATAAATTTGATTACTTTAAAATTAAATCGATAAGAATGTAAATTATTTTTTCTGACAATTAAGGTATGATGAAACTGTAGAAGATTGATCATGAAGAAATGAAGATGAAATAAAATAGATATGAGTAGTTTACACGATATAATTAAGTGGATTATTAATGTAATATATAATTAATAAATACCAACACACAATTTTTTTGATCCATACGACACTACATATGTTTAAAAGTCAACATTAAGGCTATGTTGAGTTTTAAACCAACACGCCAAAGTATTGGAAAACATTTATTAATTAAATTTAAAAAATATCTTTTATTATAATGTTTTTAAATAAAATATTCACATGTTATCGTTGAAGCCCTAAATGACAAAATTGTTTAGTTTAAAACTCGACTAAAGATTTAAACCATATTTTAAAATTTTAAGAACAACAGAAACTTATGTCTGAAAGTTCTTGATATATCAATTAGAATATATACCCATCATATTTTTTCCAATTTTCTGTTATTATTGATTATCGTTAAGAATTTTAAGTTATTGACAATATATCCTGTCATTTGATAAATCATGAATGATAACATAATAATATCTTAGTTATAATTGATATATTGTTTGTCACAATTTTCCCATGACTTGAAAAATCAAATATTGACGTGTGTACACAAAGACCCAAAAGTCAGCAAGTCTATGTCAACTATTCAAATATATTATAATGCAATATCAAATGACAATGATTAAAATATACTGGTTTTATAATAAATTTGATAAAATTCACTAAGTATATATAGTTGACATATATTACTTTAATAATTTGACAAAAAAAAAAAATCTAGATCGTACTCCAAAATTTGTACAAAATCTTCTTTAATACATGTTCTTTGTTTGCTAACATAAAATTTCTTGTCAAGTCTTGTGTTTGTAACACAGCAACACCAACTAAACACTACTTAACTTTTTGTGTGAAAGTCATGTGTGAATAGTTTTAATTTATTTCACATATCAATTGATTGATTCTTTTTACCAAAATCATTCTTGTTTTTTTCTATAAATATTCATAAATATTATATTATATTATTTAATATCATGCTTAGTATTTTCTGATAACAATCCAATTTAAAATTGTTCATAGATCATTTTAATATTTCAGAAACATATTTTGAATAAAAGTTATTGTTGCTTTTACCAAATCAATTACTAAAATAATTCATTTTAGTTCATCAATGTATTCTTTTTATATATATATTTTTTCCCAATCATCAACTTCATGTCCATTTCTTCACATAATTTTGAGTCAATTATTGTTCCCATGCATGCAACATGATCACAAAATATTGCTTTCAATGTGTTTTCATATTTAAATTAGCTCCCAATGTGCATAAGGTAAATAGCTCATGTGTAATAGGCAAGGTAACAAGTAAATTAATCACCATTTGCTCTACAATCATGTATACAAACATATATGCTTTCAAAGTAATGATCCACTATCAACTTATATTTTGTTTGTTTCCTATTTAAAATCATGTAGCACGTATGTACAACGTCTCGTGCCCCAGATGTCCTCACGTGTTCGCACTTTGCAACTTTAGCATTCCAAAACTTGGAAGACATACATGTGAAATTAGGTCATTGCTAGCTTATATATATATATATATATTTTTTTTTTTTTCTTATTCACTACCATCTATTACATACATAAAAGACTCCCATGCTACTCCTTTAACTCATTTTAATTTTTTATATAAGAGCTAAACAGACCCCAACACGTGACAAGGCCACCATGATTTGATTCATTCACAACTAGTTTAAATAGACTGAGCGTGAGCCAGATTGATTTATCTAATTTCTAACATTACTAAAATATAATCTATCTATACTATTAAAAGAGTAACTATACTCAATTCTGGTGAAGCCACGTGTCATCATCATGAATCGACACATGTCATTTGTAGGTTTTATAAATAATAAAGAATTTTAAATTACATCTATTCAAATCTAATATAATCTACTTTTGAATTCAAATCAAATCAAATAAAATCTAATACTCTACTAACTTATAAATTATAATATAATATAATATAATAAAAGTTTTTAAAAAATATAAGAAAATAATTACTATTCATATATATTTAGAAATATATAAAATTAATAGGTCATAATAAATAATAATATCATTCTTATATACTTTTTGTTAAAAAAAAAATAATATTTATACATTTACCTTTTAATTCATTATATTTTATATATATTGAAAATATTCGCGTAATACGCGGGTAATAAACTAGTGTCTTATCATACTAGCAATCCATCCATCCAACCAACTCCTACACCATCCATCTTAATTACCCATCAATCCATCATGCCTCTAATCGTCTATACAACCATATTTTACATTCCCACACACACTACCCAATTGAACCCACCACATTCCCACATTACCGTGCCGATGGATATAAGGTGGTGGCAGTGGCATCAATGGTTATGGAGGTGTCAATGACTTGGGTAGGAATGACAATGATAAGGATGGTGGCATTAGAGGTGGATAATGTAGAGTATGTTAATATATGATGTTGCTAGGATGAGGGTGGTAGTTGTGGGTATAGTAGCATTAGGATGGGGCAATGTTGGATGAGATGGTTGATCGCATGATACAATAAGGATCAAATAAATGGATCAGGCTAATCCATTCTAATGGACAGATCTATTGGATTGTTTAATTTATTAATACTTTATTTTTCGACAGGTTGGATCATATATATGCATCGACTTATCTAGATCAAGACTCGTCTTATTGACATTTTATTACATAACAAACCTAAAAAACTAATATACTTTCAAAATAAACACGTATTTCGTTTAAGTCACGTTACCAACCCTAATACTTTACTAAATGCTTTCATATATAGTGTTGAAAATGAGACTTTTATCATGAATTTAAGTGTCTTTTATAGTTTCAAATCAAGAATAAGTATAGATATTGCCACATTGGTTTGATACACGTGTAAATGTAATGAACATCATTTTTCAAATCTAACTTCCTTCGTAAGCATAACTTTATAAGAGTTTCATTCTGTTGAAACCTTCAAGATTATGCATTTTATCACTGGACCGTAAAAACACAAAAAGGGAACACTTTTAACGTTTGTGGCTTTGTGGTGGCCCCGGCCCCCGAATTTATGCATCTATTGAAAAAACAACATTGAATGTACCTGCTCTCTGGATCAACATGACTTGTGTCACATGATATCTGATCTTAAAAAGGCTCCAAATATCTTTTTCCAATACTAAAAGGACGATATTACCCATTTGATCAAACAAACATCTCATGCCCATGTGACATAATCCCATCTCATACCCATGTGAAATCAATGAATACTCTCCATCACCATCTTCTCGTAGTTTCTTGAGAGGAAAAAAAAAGAAAAACACAGCAAAAGGGCATCATCAAAAACTCTTTTCCTCATCTGGCTTCCTCTGAAATCATTCAAAACCTGTCGAATTTTGAGATCAAGATTTTGTTGAATCTTTAAAAACCCAATCTTTCTTCAAGAATCTATGTGGGGTTTCCAAGAACATGTAAATTCAGGTGAATTGAAGAGAAAAAGGTCGTGAATTTAGAGGGAAAACGATGGGTAGTAGTGGAAATTCAAAAACGATTGTTTGGTTTAGAAGGGATCTAAGAATTGAAGATAATCCAGCCCTTTCTGCAGCTGCAAGAGATGGTTCTATTTTTGCTGTTTTTATATGGTGTCCTAAAGAAGAACAACAATTTTACCCTGGTAGGGTTTCAAGATGGTGGCTTAAGCAATCTTTGATTCATTTAGGGCAATCTTTGAAATCACTTGGGGCTGATCTTGTTTTGATGAAAGCTCAAAGTACAATTTCTGCTCTAATTGAATGTATCACTGCTATTGGTGCTACTAAAGTTGTGTATAATCAACTCTATGGTATGTATCCTCTACTTCTTATCTTTATTGATACCTTTTGACTTTGTTGGTGAAACTAAGAATTTAGAAATTAAAAGTTTGACAGAGGTTTATTGATGGGATTGAGCTCCAGTAGCTTTTTACTTTTTATAGTATTATAGATTTCTAGTATGGTAGTTTTCTTTCCTCTTAAGTAGCTTATATTAATATACAGTTTGACTGAATAAGTAAAAGGGGATTCTAGTTTCTGAACTGAATAAGTAAAGGGGATGAACTTTTATAATGTCAAGTGATCAATTATATTCGATTAAAATTTCAACTCTAATTTGAATTATACAGCTAGATCCGTTTAGTTGTGTTGAATCTCTTGAATTCAATTGCGCAAGTACTATACGTACACCCCTATTTGCTAATCATACACTCCCTTAACGAGTGTGTATCTTTAGTGCGAGTCCAACGTTATTAAACAGAAAATTGGTGTTAAAAGGGTGTTTGATTAGTAAATTTATCGGAGGGACTGTACGTATAACAACACCCAAATAGTGAATATCGAAGTTGCAATTTACCACCACATATGAAGTCAGTATGCAAGGGAAGGAAACACGAGAGCTTCCTGAACCTTGAGCTTCGTCGCTCCTTCAGCAATTAGGTGTCAGGCTATCCTTTGCCTTTTGGGCTTGGTCTTACGCTTTGGTTAGTTGGGTTGGTCCAATACTTCGTATTTTTGCTTAGTTCTTTGGCATTGTTGCATTTTTGTTTATCTATATCTAATTGCAAGATGGAATTTGTTGCATTTTACGGGTTCAAAATTTGATGGCTATCTTATTTCAGTTGTGATGTGTAAACCATTGTCCACTGTCATGTTTAGATTTGTATGTTAGGAACTTTAAGATGGTTTTGTTCTATGTACCTAGAAGGTTTTGTGTTCGTGAATTGTCAAATTCAGGCTTCTATCCGGGAAAAATGTTAGAATAATTGAATTGTGAAAGTAGGTTTAGAAATTCTTGTTTTCTTAACTATGAAACTTGTATTATCTTGATCACTAAAAAACAATTACTCCATAAAGACTTGATGTAATTTCTTTTTCAGATCCTGTTTCGCTTGTTCGTGATCACAATATAAAACAAAAGCTTGGGGAGATTGGTGTTTCAGTCCAAACCTATAATGCTGACTTGTTGTACGAGCCATGGGAAGTATACGATAACGAAGGTTATGCTTTTACGACGTTTAATGCATATTGGGACAAATGTTTGAGAATGCAAAAGGAACCTATTATACGTCTTCCCCCAAGCTGCTTTGTGCAAGCTTCAGGTAAGCACTGTTTTCGTCGAACTAATAATAATTTGGTCAGAGAAACTATCGTTCTACTTTAAGAAAATCACAGCATATCCATTTTTGATGAAGTCTGAAGATATATTTACATATTTAGTAACATTCTTTTTCATTTGTGTCATTTAATCCATTGTACTTTTTTTTTTCTTACCATTAACTTATGGTACTTTTAAACCCATCCAATTTGGTGACTATCATAACTAAAATGTCATTAAAAGGGTAGAATTGTCTCTACAAGGTTGTGTTTGTTATTTTAAGAGGTAAATGTCTGAAATCTGAAAACCACGTTTGAAATTAAGAGGTGGACTTAAATCTGAAAACCACATATGATATTAAGATATGACACGTTTGAAATTAAGAGCCGGCCTTAAATGTTTAATTTGATTAAATTGATTTTAATATTTTAGTTAAATAAAATATCAACTTACGTCAACCTCTTAAATTAAGACTTCAGACGGAAGTCCACAACTTAATTTCAGACATGGTTTTCAGACGTTTTAACCTCTTAAGTCTGAAATGTAACAAACAGTCTGTTTTGAATTAAGATCTGAAATCTACTTAACTCTGAAATATAACAAACAATCTATTTTCAGTTTAGATCTGTAATTAAGACTTCAGAGGTTTTTAAGAGGTAATTAAGTCCAAACAAACACACCCCAAATGTCACCAAAAAAAGTATATAGTGATACCGTGATAGTTAAGTTATGCTTAAAATCTATAATTACCAAATGAAATTTATGATACTGTTTAGTGATATAAAACCTTAATGACACTCTTAAAGCTTCTCCTTGCCTAATTATAATAATTCTTACTATTTTGACCTGAATAGTTAGTAAATTTTTAATCATAATTAATTTCCCTAAACACTTAAAACTAGAATACAAAAATCAGCTTAGAATTGCAATTCCAAACACCCGCTTATAATCAAAAGTAGCCCGTGAGGCTGTGACACCAATTCGGAAACCAAAACATAAAGCTAATCAATTTTTTCGTTTTCTGTATGGTGGACTAATGACAGGATTGGTGGAAGATTGTACGATTGAGAAACTCGGTCTTGAAGACGAATCGGAAAAACCAAGTAATGCATTACTAGGAAGAGCGTGGTCGCCAGGTTGGATACATGCCAACAAAGCTCTTAACACGTTCATAGAAAACCATCTGCTTGATTATGCAAACGATCGGCTAAAAGTGACCGGCACCTCCACATCGATTCTATCACCGTATATTCACTTTGGTGAAATCAGTGTCCGGAAAGTTTTTCACAGCGTCATCTTGAAGCAGGTTCTGTGGGCAAAAGAACAGAACCCTGATGGAGAAAAGAGCGTAGCCTTTTTTCTTAGATCGATCGGGCTAAGAGAATACTCACGTTACATTTGTTTTAACTTTCCGTTTACTCATGAAAGATCACTTCTAAGCAACTTGAAGCATTTCCCGTGGCAAGCTAACCAGGCGCATTTTAAGGCATGGAGGCAAGGTCGTACTGGTTATCCGTTGGTAGATGCAGGAATGCGAGAGCTTTGGGCGACCGGATGGCTTCACAATAAAATCAGAGTGATTACCGCGAGTTTCTTGGTAAAATGTTTGTTGTTGCCTTGGCAATGGGGAATGAAGTATTTTTGGGATACCCTCTTGGATGCAGATCTCGAAAGCGATATACTTGGTTGGCAATATATATCGGGGAGCTTGCCGGATGGGCATGAGCTTCAACGTCTCGATAACCCCGAGGTATGTATAAATTTACGTAATTTACATCAACTTTAGAAGAAAAAATCCATCTGAAAAGACTTCAAATTTTTGATGAGTCAGGTTCAGGGATTCAAGTTTGATCCTGAGGGTGAATATGTTCGCCAATGGCTACCCGAGCTAGCCCGAATGCCTACAGAATGGATCCATCATCCTTGGAACGCACCTCTCGCTGTGCTTCAAGCTGCAGGAGTCGAGTTAGGATTGAACTACCCAGAACCAATTATCGACATCGAACTTGCAAGAGATCGATTGACAAGTGCCATACTACTAATGAACGAAAAGGAATCTGCTTCGAAGCAAGACAACGGTGAAGGAACAAACGAAGTGGTGGTTGATAACTGCGGTCCTGAAGACTTTCCAATCCCGAAAGTTCTTCTCAGAAAGGAAAGGGTCCCGTGTCCTTCGACATCATCTAATGATCAAAAGGTACCTTCGATGCATATAGAAGCTTCGGCACCAGATAATAACCAGAGAAAAAGGTCGAAACCATTAGAAGTGCAAGAACCAGATGAATATAACTTGCGTGATTGCAGAACCGACAGCGAGTACTCGAAAACAGATGATGATTTGTGTTCTACGGCTGTCTCATCCTCCGCGAATAAAAAACAAGCTACTGGATCCAGTAGGTTTTGTTCTCCGTTTCTGATACTCAAGTAGCGCGAGAAAGTGGCATCATGCAAAACAAGCAGATCGAGTGTTAGTCGTAGTTTGTTCCTTCGCTGTTATATCTCCGTTTCCTTTATAACAGTCGATACTCGACTTCTGAAACTGAGCTCTTACTGTACTTTAATGCTTGTTTCGAAACAACCTCGACTCCCTAATATATATATTACATGATTTTGCATCAAACTTTTTTGTATCGATCTGCAAGTATTGGTTATTGTTTCTAAATATTCGTAATCTGGATTTTTGTTCTGGTTTCTAATCTACGTCGTCTGGTTATCGTTATGAACTCAATACTGTTTGTAAATGTTCAACCGATATACATATGAACATAAAACTCGTATAACAAAGTACGAAGTTTGAATATTGACAGAGATGGTTCAACCTGTGTAAAAACTTTCGAGTTCTTATGTTGAACGCGTTAAAAAACTATAAATTTTTGATACCCTCGTCGACCACTTGCCCTTTGAACTTGACATTAGTGCTGATCCATATCGCTTTCTTTAGTGTCTCGATTTAGCTCTAACAAGCTCGAGATACTTTTTTCTTGCTACAAATGCAAGTAAAAACGCTTGAATCTGTCCTTGTGGTTTGATGGTTTACCCGGCTTCAGTCCTTTAACATTAATAATGTCAAATTTCATCCCTATTTTGCTAATTTTATGCACTTTTAGTCCCTCGTCTGTTAAACTTAACGTCACAACCGTTAAATTTGTTAGAATGACATTTTTACCATTTTCATTGAGACGCTTTTAGTCCCTATGGTTTTATTATTTACCCATTTATAGTCCAACATTTATTTTATTTTATTTTTATCTTTATAATTATATTACTTATAGATTTACTTAATTCATTGTAAACACAATTATTTTATTTATAAATATATTTATATATTTATATATTATTTACATTTACTATTGTTTATATTTTATTTACATTTACTATTGTTTGCTAATTTATTTAAAGTTCATCTTCTTTATTAATTGTAATTTTTATAATATTATTGTTGACATTTATATATGTACTTTTGTTAGTTGTGTTTAAGTAAATATAATATCGTTGAATTTTTTCCTCTCCAAAGTCACTATTTCTTCAAGAATCTTCTAACCTAATCAATTATCAACACATAAGTTATATAAATATGTGAATATACTTGAAGAAATAATGACATTGGAAGATACTTGAAGATCCAAGACATAAATTATAAATATACACATAAACATTATGTGTATTGAATTATATACACATAAATTTATGTATATTAAATTATATACACATAAATTACATACATACATACGTACATACATACATACATACATACATACACACACACACACACATACATATATATATATATATATATATATATATATATATATATATATATATATATATATATATCCATCACATATTATATAATTTATGTGTCGATAATTGATTAAGTTGAAAGATTTTTTAAAAAATAGTGACTTTGGAGAGGAAAAATATCGACGATGTTATATTTAATTAAACAAAACTAACAAAAATACATATATAAATGTCAACAATAATATTATGAAAATTAAAATTAATAAAGAAGATGAACTTTAAATAAATTAGTAAAGAAAATATATAAATTTAATTAAAATAAAAGTTAAATTTTAAATAAAATACGAACAATAGTAAATGTAAATAAAATATTAAAATATAAGTATATTTATAAATAAAATAAGTGTCTTTATAATAAATAAAGTAAATCTATAAATAATATAATTATAAAGATAAAATAAAATAAAATAAATGTTGGACTATAAATGGGTAAATAATAAAATCATAGGGACTAAAAGCGTCTCAATGAAAAGGGTAAAAATGTCATTCTTACAAATTTAACGGTTGTGTCGTTAAGTTTAACGGATGATGAACTAAAAGTGCACAAAATTAGCAAAATAGGGATGAAATTTGACCTTACTAAGGTTAAGGGACTGAATCCAAGTAAACTATCAAACCACAAGGACAAAAAATGTCATTTACTCTTTATATATTCTATAAAACAATTACGTAAAATAGCAACATAATTTTAGTTAATAATGATGATAATACATTATCAGAATTATATATCAGCAATATCAACATGATATCATTTTGTTATTAATATTATCATTAGTTCAAAATAAAAAACAAAAAAGAATTATTATTATTAATGGTACAAGCAATAAAGTATTTTACTTGCACATGCATGATGCCGCAATTGTTGCACTGGGTCATTGTGGAAAGATTAGAGGTCTAAATGCGAAATGTATAAACCTTAGGGGTTCTTCTGCAATTCACCAATAAAGGAAACAGCAAAGTTTTAAAACTGTCTGCCGCTTGTTTACCCCCAATTCACCGATTCTTTAGGTTGGTTTAGCAGGAACAAATTTGAACCCTAATTCTACTCCTTTTATTCTTTTTAAATTTCAGTTATCTTTCAGCTATTTGGCGGGTTCATGGAATCCCAAGGTAATCCTTTATCATATAAACCCTAATTTCATCAACTGCATCAATTCGATTTTGTTTGTTTCTTAATTTGTACGTGTGTGTAATATTTATTAGGGCAGAAAACTTCGAACAATCCCAAGGCCATGCTTTCATCTCTTATGAGTAAGAGACAAAAGCTTCAGGAAGAACTTCGTACAATAGAAAAGCAGGTTGGTGTATTTAACTCTAAACTTCTTTACAGCAGCTATATTGGAGCGAGTTACTACTGTGCTGGAAAAATATCAAAAACATACACAGAAAATATACATGTATACATATAACATCTGTATTTGCAGAAAAGTCATTAAGTTGGATTAGAAGTCACTAGAAACAAGTATATTCTCTGAATTGGTCCAACTCTATACATCCTAAAGATTGCAACTAACAATGTATTTGATGAATGTGTTAATTATCTTATGAAGAATATGAGAGGAGATTGATAAGAAAGAGAGCATACAATTATAGTTGAGTCTAAAGGCATATTCAATTGTAAAGAGTAGGATGTAAATGTTGGGTAAGAAGTAACTACCATGTTGATCATTTTGGGAGCTGGGGCAACTAATTCATAGATCATTTATATGTAAGATAGGAGTAGTTTAAAGTATGAATTTTTTTCACTAACCTTTTATGAAATCAAATAAATTGCTACTATAATCTAGTTCTAAAAATGATTAGTGCAGTGGATGAGTGCAAAAAACTTTCTAGGCCTGCAATGTGTATGTTGTGAAGAGATTTGGCACCCACAAGTACTTTTGTAGTATGTAATTTCACAAATGAGACAATTTTCACGTATACAGGATGCGTGATATGACTTTAGTTGGTAAAAGAATAGTTATTTTGTTTTTTGAGCAAGTTTTCTTATGTTGGAATGGTTAAGATAGGTGTATGAATTAGAGACAAGCTACTTACAAGAATCAAGCAATTTTGGGAATGTGTGGAAAGGATACGAAGGGTTTCTTTCTTCATCAAAGAACACTACAAAGTATGTATCCTGGTTTACATCCCTTCCTGTGATTGTTTGTTTTTTACTTTTTCAGGCTCATTCTTTCTTTGCGCTTCAGCAGCATCCTCCTTGTACTTCTTTCTAATTATGTGTTGGTTTTCACATCTTCAAGTTTCAATATAATGTTAAGAATGATACCAGCATTTTTGACATTTTCTTATGAAAGGCTCACATCCTAATCACCTGTTCAGCAATTATTAGAAGCATACTATCTTCCTAGTAATATGCATTACTTCATTTAATAAAATTCGATTTATCAACTACAATAACTTGAAGACATTCCCTTTGTACTTTAATATATTTTTTTTTGCCTAGGTTACTAGGCTGTTATCTCATAGTATTTGGATAATAAAAGTTCAAACATATAATTCCTCGAGGACAGGTAGTTCATGTAACATGTACCAATTTCTTTAAAATCCCGTATATCTGTAAGTTATTCATTTGTAGCTTCAGTGAGGTGATGCTTGTTGATAGTTCTATGTGATTATGCCTTGTAGTTAAATGTGTTTGAATTGTAAAAATCATAGGAATAGATTTAGTAGTTACCTAATATAGATTGTCTATTCCCTGTATAAAATCTTTGTACATGTATCATTTAAAAGATCAATACAATTACATTGATTTCTCTCCAAACATAACATGGTATCTGAGCGATCTAAGACCTAATCAAGCTGCTGCAACCCTAATCCCGTCACTATCATGTTCGAAATTCTTGCATCTTGCTTCCGGTGAAAGGTTATCCTCATCGAAATCCTTCCATCTTGCTATCATGTGTCCAAAATCGAGAGTAATAGTTATTCGATCTTAACCATCATCACCGCTGCTATATCACATTCACTGTTCTTTTGTTCCACGCAACCCTATGGGTGATGTTACAAACCCTAACTCCACTCTAAACCCATCTACTTTTGTTGTTGATCTCAAGAAGGGAGCAAACAACAGGCTGTCTTACACTCCTACCATAAGTTTTGTCAAAAACTTGCACACATTGAGGATAAATGTTGAAAGAAACATGGTAGAATCAACAACTCAAATAGTGATGACCACAAATTATGAAGCCTTTCTGAAGTATTAGTCAAACCAATGCTATTCCCATAACAATTGGTTAATCTTGTAATCTTTATGCTTGTAGCAATCAAGGCTCGTTTATGGGTCCATGGATTGTTGACTCAGGTGCAGCCGATCATTTGTCGGTAACAAAGATCTCTTCTATATTCTTACATACTCAGATAATTTACTATATATTACTCTCGCTGATGGAAATAAACTACACGCATAGAAAAATCCTAACCTATTCATCCTTGTTCTTGGACTTTGTTTTATATGTTCCTAAAAGTCCTTTTAATCTGTTATTCATCAGTTGCATTGCTAAAACTCATGTTCAATACCTTTTACACCCGACTCTGTTATTTTACAAGACTTGAGCGATCAACAAAGGATATGAGTCACAGGGACATCACTACTTAGGTAGATCTCACCCCTCAATTGTGGCCAGTACAATGTTACCACACTATCTCTATCATCTTTATGGTCACCCTTCTCCTTCAAAGTTAAAAAATATAACACCAAACTTATCCAAATTGTCTTTTAAAGTGCGAGTCGTGTCAGCTGGGGAAACACACTTGTGGTGTTTTCTCTAAAAGAATAAAAATAGAGTCAATTCTCCAATTTCTCTTGTACAAGCTGATGTATGGGATCCTAGTCTAGTTTGTTCCACTTTGGATTTTCCGTACTTTGTTACATTTATTGATGATTATTCTCGTTCGACTTAGTATTTCTTAATGAAATAACGTTCTGAGTTATTTGCAAGTTTCAAGATTTCTGTGTTGAAATAAAAACCCAAGTTGGTATGACTATCCGTACTTTGCAAAATGACAATGCACCTGAGTAATTTTCTATGCATGTTACTAATTTTATGGCTTCTCAAGGCATTTTACATTAATCTTTGTCCTAGAACCCCGCAATAAAATGGGACTGCTGAAAGGAAAATATCGTCATCTCTTTGAAATTGCTTGCACTTCACTGTTGCATGTCGATTTCCAATAAAACTTTGGGCGGATATGGTTTTGAATGCATGTTATCTATTTAATTGCATGCCCTATTTGGTTTTGCTAAATCAAACTCTTTTCGTTGTTCTGTTTCCAAATCAAACTCTTTATCACCCACCTCTTCATCCGGCTCAATGTGCTTCGTTCATTGCTTGGACCCAGGTCGGGATAAACTAGCTTCCAAAACACTAAAGTGTGTCTTTCTAGGCTACTCTCGTCTTCAAAAAGGTTACAACTGTTACTCACCTACCCTTAACAAATATTTCATGACTGTTGATCTAACTTTCTTTTATTCATTAACTCTATTTTCCTGACGGTCAAAAGGATTCATCAAGTTCTTCCTCTTTTACCTTTTCTTTCTCTTCGTAACGAGAACATCCAAAGTCTCTTCATTGATCCACCTATAAAAACTTATTATAGACGTCCCCGTTCCACCGTTGCCACTATTGATAGTTTACCTGAAGATCTACCTAACTAGAGTCCCTCTGATTCATCTCCTTCAACAATTAATCCATCGACTCTGATTTCGTCTAGTGATGATCTACCTATTGCCCAACAGAAAGGTACACGATCTATTGCATACCCTTATTCCATACATAATTATTGTTAATGCATCTAAGATTGTTTTTGGAATTTAGTATCTTTAAGTTTTGTTTGTTTAGTATGAAGATATTTTGTAACCTTAGTTACTAAGAAAACTTAACCATGAAGAAAACTTAGTGGTTAAGAAAGTTCTACTATTAAGTAGACTTAACCTTTAAGGAAACTTACCTCCTAAGTAGCTTAGCAAGCAAGAATACTTAGAGGTGAAGTAAAACAATCTTGTTAAGTTGTGTAAGCCTATAAATAGGCATATAATGTTCAAAAGTTAGATATATCAAAAACCTTTCAATTCTATTGTAACTCTCTCTTTCATTATCAATATAATCTTCCAAAGTGTTGATTTATATCTAATCTTAAAAACATTAACAGTAGTATGAAGATATTTTGTAACCTTAGTTACTAAGAAAACTTAACCATGAAGAAAACTTAGTGGTTAAGAAAGTTCTACTATTAAGTAGACTTAACCTTTAAGGAAACTTACCTCCTAAGTAGCTTAGCAAGCAAGAATACTTAGAGGTGAAGTAAAACAATCTTGTTAAGTTGTGTAAGCCTATAAATAGGCATATAATGTTCAAAAGTTAGATATATCAAAAACCTTTCAATTCTATTGTAACTCTCTCTTTCATTATCAATATAATCTTCCAAAGTGTTGATTTATATCTAATCTTAAAAACATTAACAGTGGTATCAGAGCCCACTTCTTAAGGGGCCGTGTGATTTACTTGAGAGAAACACGAGAGGGAGTGAAACACTTGAGAATTAACTAGACATGGCATCTAGTTCAGCTGCTCTTGCAATTCCAATATTTTCTGGATTGCACTATCATATTTGGGCAGTCAAAATGAAGACGTATTTGAAGTCTCAAGGGTTATGGAAGGTTGTAGAGACTGGTGAAGATCCTCCAGCTCTTAGAGCAAATCCAACGATTGCTCAATTAAAATCTTATGAAGAAGAATTGCTGAAAAAAGACAAGGCACTTACCTGTTTGCAATCAGGACTTGCTGACCAAATTTTCACCTCCATCATGCACTTGGAGACACCAAAAGAAGTGTGGGACAAACTCCAAGAGACATATGAAGGTACTGATAGAGTAAAAGCTGTCAGATTATTAACTCTCAGAAGAGAGTTTGAATTATTGAAAATGAAAGATGATGAACTTGTCAAAGATTATTCAGCAAGAATGATGGATGTGGTTAATCGAATGAGGTTACAAGGTGAAGACGTGAAAGAGCAAAAAGTAGTGGAGAAAATGATGATAAGCGTTCCTCAAAAATTTGAAGCTAAAATTTCTGCTATTGAAGAGTCTTGCGATCTTAGTGTGCTTACAATTTCTGAGCTAACAAGCAAGCTCGAAGCTCAAGAGCAGAGAGTTTCTGTAAGATCAGAAGGAAAAATTGAAGGTGCTTTTCAAGCATCTCAAAGAAATAACAAGACTGAAAGTACAAAGCAGAATACTTACAAGAGAAGAAATTTCAACAAGGGGAACAAAGGCTCTACTACCTCACAAAGTTCTTCAACATCAAAGAAATGTAATTTTCCTCCTTGTAAAATTTGTCAAAACACAAACCATCAAGAAGCCGATTGTTGGTTCAAAGATAAACCAAACTTTAAGTGCAACTTTTGCAAAAAGTTTGGGCATATTGAAAAATATTGTAGAGCAAAGAAAAATCAAGGACATTCACATCAACTTCAGCAAGCAAATGTTTCAGAAGAGAACAACAAAGAAGATGAGCACTTGTTCATGGCATCACATGTTGACATATGTTCAAAGGATCTTACATGGCTAGTGGATAGTGGATGTACAAGCCATATGACTCCAGATCCTTCCTTCTTTACAAGTCTTGATACAGCAGTCAACACTAGAGTAAAGTTGGGAAATGGAGAAGTTGTTCAAGCTAAAGGAAGAGGCACTATTGCTGTTAACACAAAGCAAGGTACCAAATACATCTCTGATGTCTTGTATATTCCTGAACTTGATCAAAATTTATTAAGTGTGCCGCAAATGACGAAAAACGGCTATAGCGTGAATTTTAAAGATTCTTGTTGCTCTATTTTGAACGCTGCTGGTTCCAAAGTAGCTACGCTTGATATGGTGAATAATGGTTTCTACTTGAAGCTTGATGTTGCAAATGCTAGTGCTTTTTCTATTACGGAAGATGATAGTTTGAAATGGCATAAAAGATTTGGTCACTTCAATTATAGAACGCTCAAGCACATGCATACTACTCAGTTGGTGAATGATATGCCTGCCATCACTGAAGTTGATTCTATATGTGAAGGTTGTGAATTGGGAAAAAGTCACAGGTTGCCATTTTCAAAATATAGTGTAACAAGAGCCACACAAAAACTAGAGATTGTGCATTCTGATATTTGTGGTCCTATGTCTACATCATCCTGCAGTGGCAACAAGTACTTTGTACTTTTCATTGATGATTATACAAGAATGTGTTGGGTTTATTTTCTTAGCAGCAAAGCTTCAGTTCTTTCAACATTCAAGAATTTCAAGAAACTTGTCGAAGTGCAAAGTGGAAATACTTTGCGTATTCTCAGAACTGACAATGGTGGAGAATACACTTCTAATGAGTTTGAAGATTTTCTTCGACAGCAAGGAGTAATACATCAGGTTACAGTTCCATACTCACCACAACAAAATGGAGTTTCTGAAAGAAAAAATAGAACTGTTATGGAGATGGCGAGATCAATGATTTATGAAAAGAAATTACCAAAAACATTTTGGGCCGAGTCTGTAGCTACATCAGTGTATTTGCTCAACCGATTAGCAACAAAAGCCGTAAGTGATAAGACTCCAATTGAAGCTTGGTCAGGTATTAAACCTTCGATCAAACACTTAAAGATTTTTGGGTCTATCTGTTATTACCATATTCCAGATGTCAAGAGGTCAAAGCTTGATGAAAAAGCTAGAAAATGTATCTTTTTGGGTTATGCAACAGAATCAAAAGGATATAGAATTTATGATCTCATGGATAGCAAAATTGCAATAAGCAGAGATGTGATATTTGATGAAGGAGCCTATTGGGATTGGAATATGAACAAAGTTAAAAGGCATGAAGTTGATGGTTCAAGTACACAAGATGACACGTTTATCGATGAAGTCAATGAACCAGAATTCGATATTCAAGACACAACCGACACTGATGTGTTAAGAACAAGAACACTTGCTGATGTCTACGAGTCTTGTAATGTTGTTGATATAGAGCCTGCAAGCTATACAGATGCCGTAAAACACGATGAATGGATTAAAGCCATGAAGTGTGAACTTGAAATGATCAAGAAAAATAACACTTGGAAGCTTGTTGACTTGCCAGAAGGGAAAAGTGCAATAGGTGTGAAATGGGTGTTCAGAACTAAATATCATCCTGACGGTTCAATTCACAAGCACAAAGCAAGACTAGTAGTAAAAGGGTATTCTCAAATTCCCGGTGTAGATTTCGGAGATACTTTTGCTCCGGTTGCTCGTCATGATACTATCAAGTTATTGTTAGCTGTATCTGCTCAACGTAATTTGAAAATTCACCATCTTGATGTCAAGTCTGCATTTCTCAATGGTGAACTTGAGGAGGAGATCTATGTAAACCAACCTGAAGGTTTTGAAGTAACTGGACAAGAAGAAAAGGTATACAGACTCTACAAGGCACTTTATGGTCTAAAACAAGCACCTAGAGCTTGGTATGCTAAGATCGATGCTCATTTACTAAATCATGACTTCAAGAAGAGTTCAAGTGAGTCAACTCTTTACGTAAAGAAATTCAACTCTCAAGATAAGTTAATTATCTCTCTTTACGTTGATGATTTGCTTGTGATCGGAAGCAATGATGATCTTATTATGAAGTTTAAGAAGCAAATGGAATTTGAATTTGATATGTCAGATTTAGGGCTGGTAAATTATTTTCTTGGCATGGAGATAAAACAACAGTCCGATGGTGTTCATATCTCACAAAGAAAGTATGCAAGTGATATGCTCAAAAGATTTAACATGCTTTCTTGCAAACAAGTTGCATCACCGCTTGTTTTGAATTGTAAGTTATCTAAAGATGATGGAGAAATGTTGGTTAATCCAACGCCTTACCGAAGTATTGTTGGAAGCTTATTATATTTGACAATCTCAAGACCGGACTTAGCATATGCAGCTAGTTTTCTATCTAGATTTATGAAAGCACCGTCTACTTATCATTTGGGAGCTGCAAAGAGAGTCCTAAGATACTTGAAAGGTTCTCTTGATTGCGGGATTATGTTCGAAAGAAACAAAGATGTGAAACTTGAAGGATATTCTGATAGTGATTGGGCTGGAAGCATTGATGATATGAAAAGTACTTCTGGCTATATTTTCACTCTTGGTTCGGGAGCTTTTTGTTGGAATTCAAGTAAACAAAAAGTTGTTGCACAATCTACAGCTGAAGCAGAATATATAGCAATTGCTGCTGCTGTCAATCATGCTATTTGGGTTAGAAAAATATTATCTGATTTGGAGCTAACTCAAAAAGATCCAACTATAATCTTTTGTGACAACAAGTCTGCTATTGCTATAGCAGAAAATCCTGTGCAACATGGAAGAACAAAGCACATCAACGTCAAGTATCATGCCATCCGAGAAGCTGAGAAGAATAAAGAAGTGAAGTTGAAATATTGCACATCCGAAGCTCAATTGGCAGATATGCTGACAAAGCCACTTACTGGAATGAAGCTAGATCATTTGAAGGCTCAAGTAATGATTACCAACAACAATCTTAAGGAGGAGTGTTAATGCATCTAAGATTGTTTTTGGAATTTAGTATCTTTAAGTTTTGTTTATTTAGTATGAAGATATTTTGTAACCTTAGTTACTAAGAAAACTTAACCATGAAGAAAACTTAGTGGTTAAGAAAGTTCTACTATTAAGTAGACTTAACCTTTAAGGAAACTTACCTCCTAAGTAGCTTAGCAAGCAAGAATACTTAGAGGTGAAGTAAAACAATCTTGTTAAGTTGTGTAAGCCTATAAATAGGCATATAATGTTCAAAAGTTAGATATATCAAAAACCTTTCAATTCTATTGTAACTCTCTCTTTCATTATCAATATAATCTTCCAAAGTGTTGATTTATATCTAATCTTAAAAACATTAACAATTATGTTCATTATGATCGTTTATCACTCAGCTTTTTTGCATGTGTTGCAAGCCTTGCTTCTGTTCCAATTCCTAAGACTGCAGGAGTAACTTTATCTCACTCTAGCCGACGTCAAGCAATGTTTAATGAAATGACTGCGTTACACTCAAATAGGACTTAGGAGTTGGTTTCGCTGACGCCACGAAAATCAACTGTTGGATGCCATTGGATCCTTCACTCCTAAAATTGGCAAGGATGGTAAACTTGATCGACACACACATATTTAAAGGATACATAGATTTTTGGTCTGGATTAAAGTGATGCAATGATACTTCTTATCCGGTTGCCTATATCACCAATATCTGCATTCTCTTATCCATGGAAGCTATGTGTGCTTGGCATCAAGCAAGCTTTTCTCCACAATGATCTGTAGGAAGAGGTTTATATGGAGCAAGCTCATGAATTTGTTGCTCAGGGGGAGTCATGATTGGTATGCAAACTACAGAATTCTCTCTATGACTTAAAACAATCTCCAAGAGCCATGTTTGGGAGGTTCAGTTCTGTAGTAAAAAAGTTTGGAATAAAACAAAGTTAAGCAAACATATATAGTCTTCTATCACCTCTCAGGGCACATTGTACATGTTACTTCATGGTATATGTTGATGACCTAGTTATCATTGGAAATAATCATGATGGAATACAACAACTGAAGGACCATTTGTTAAAGCATTTCTAGACAAAAGATATGGGCAATAGTAGGTACTTTCTAGGTATTGAGGTTGCAAAGTTAAAGGATGGAATTTCAAAATCTCGAAGGAAGTATGCTCTAAATATCCTTGAAGAAGCCCATCTAACCAATTGCAAACCAGTTGAGTCCCAAATGGATTCCAATGTTAAGCTCTTACCCGATCAGGGCTCCCCGATCAAAAGAAGTATTAGAGGCTGGTTTTGACTCATTTATCTCTCGGTAGCTTGACCAGATATTTCTTTTGTTGTAAGTGTAGTTAGTCGGTTTCTGAATTCTCCATGCGACACTCACGGGCAAGCAACTTTACGTATTCTAAAATACATCAAAGGTGCTCCCAGTAAAGAGGTAAAGGTTGTTATGTGAGAATAAGGGGAATATGGAGATACACTGATGCAGATTATGGTGGTTTTCCTTTCAGTTGGAGGTCAACCTCGGGTTATTGTGTTTAGTTTGGGGTTAATCTAGTTTCTTGGAAAAGCAAGAAACAAAGTGTGGTAGCAAGATCAAGTGTAGGAGCTGAATATCGGGCAATGACAAATGCAACATATGAGCTCATATGGATCAAGCAACTTCTCGAAGAACTAATCTTTTGCATGATGTCCCCAATGAGGCACGTATGTGACAACCAAGCCCATAGTTACAGGATTCGTTGATTTGGCTGGAACCGCGAACCAAACGTTTCGTACCGAATCGCGGTACGAAAGCGTACCATTCGATCGCCGATTCGCTAGTTGGTACGTGGAATTAGCATACCTGAGCATGCCTTGGGTCGATACCTAATTCGCGATTGGGCCGAACCCAATTGGAAAAAACACGATTTTTGGCTTCACGATACTCGTTCAAGTCGGATAATATGAAACGTCTACACTCTAACGTCACAAATTGAATTGAGCGGGAACGATTAACCTCTTCGTAAGAGGACAAAACACATTGAAATCGATTGGCACTTCATATGAGATAATTTGCTTGAGGTACCGTTGTTACTAAGTTTGTTAATTCCAACAATCAACTTGCAGATGTGTTAAAATCTCTGAGGATCGTGAGTTGAAAATATATGTAACAAGCTTCGAGCTTAATCCTCCAGCTTGAGGGGAGCGTTAGAATTGTAAAAAGGGCTAAAGCCGTACAATAGCAGCGTACTTTTTAAAGTGTACCGATATGATACGTGTACTATTTTTATTGTCGATATAATATTTTTACTTTCCTTTTCTTATCAATATGGTACTTTTGGTGACTGGTTATCGGCTATACCGGTTAACAAATAATGTGGCAAATCTAATTATTATATAATGCTCATGTGGATTAAGAGAGAAGTTAAAATGTTACAAAATAATAACATACTTTTTTTTTGTTTACAAATATGATACATATAATTTTCAAAAAAGTTTAAAATAAACATTTATGAACATCTTTGATAAAAACTTTTTAAATATAAATCAAAACAAAAAATCAAATGGTAAAAAGTAATATATACATATAAAAAAATATATATTCATACAAATTAGCTTATAAAATAATGACTAGTCAGCATCTTAGTGAAAATTTTAAATGCCAAATCAAATAATCATATACCATGTAAGCTTTTATAACAAAATAACCGGTCAAAAAACAAGTATAAGTATCATATATAAATGATTTAGAAAGTATACGTACAATATGAGTAATTTAAAAAATACACGTATTATATCAATACACTTTATAAAGTACGCTGCTATTGTTCAGCTTTAGCCTTTGTAAAAATCATAAGAATAGATTTAGTAGACCTAATATAGATTGTCTATTCTCTGTATAGAATCCTTGTACATGTATCATTCAATAGGTAAATACAATTATATTGATTTCTCTCCAAAGTTAAGCACTTAACAGTCATGTTAAAGTCTTATGGTTATCTAGTTGATAATGTGTTGTCCTTTTTACCCTAATCACTGACCTCAATTTGTTCACTGTGCAGCCTGAAAAGGTCAAGAAAGTTTCAGCATGAAGATCGGCTTTTCTCCCTATCATCAGTTACCTCGCCAGCGGTATGACTGGCGTTTAGTGTTCAGACAACTCTGTAAAGCAAAGCTTCTTAATTGCTCCATCTGTTGGCATATTCGCTTAGTTACATTGATATCAACTATATTCTAGTCGGATGCCCAATCGAAGAGGCCACTCTATGCTGCATGCCTATTAGGTGGAACAACTTAAAGTTCAGAGAAATAGGGAATCTACCAGAGAAAATTGTGCATCATTTATACAGAGCAATCTATACCCATAAGCTAAGTTATAGAAATTGACTTGGGATGGTTTAGTGCTGTGCCAGCCAAGTTAAATATAACATCTTCCAGGTGTATATGAAATATCAGGTGCACTGCATTCAAATAACCGCGAAGTGTTCATTGATATTCCATCCAACTCAGATTTCATCAAAAATAATTATTTGGTAGAATAAATAACTTATGGTTCATATCAGCATGTGAGATATAATAGTTTAGCAGTGTGGGTTATTAAAATATCATTAGCTTAAATGACTATTAAAAAAAGATTTTTGGCAATTAAGCATTCAAAATTAAAGCTCAAATTGAAGAGTAGGAACCACTTTTAAGATTTGATTTTCATACGAAGACTTTTCTTTTTGCGAGTTAGATGCAATCGAAGGGTCCAATTTTATTATACATCTGTCTATTGCCTGGATGCAGTAGACTATGTTATCTGGTGGCTGCTTATGCAAACTTTCTTGCAGAATAAATGTTGTATTAGTTGCTCATAGAATCTTTTCACTTCTGGTTTCTTCACTTGATGATTTATTGTTACGGATCTAATTTTCTATTGTTATCGAACTGTTCAAACTGTTTTCTTTATTAGATGTTTGCATGTGAATTGCAAGTATAATCGCATCACTTGAAACATGGAATAATCATTTAAATGTCTAGTCTTCTTGTAATTGTTTTTGTATGTCTTCAGGCTGAAGAGCTTGGAGCAGGCCGGGAAGGTGCGCTCTTTCTAGCAACCTCTGTTTAGCACATTTCCCCCTGAAAAATATAGTTTTCAGTTCACGCATGTGTGATGTCAATTGATCCGTTGACTTGTGTATTTTATTAGAGGGAAGATCAGATTTGGGTCCGGGCCGACCCAAAGGTGGAGGCCTGACTATTAATGGACCGTAAGTACAATTATTGATCTTTTATAGTCTTTCATTGAAAATGCATTGCGTTTGGTTCGCAGATTTTTTCCCTGGGATTTGCATTCTATCAAAGGATTTGCGTTTTGCAGCATTTTCATTTATCAGGATTTTGTCAAAGAATTTACACCATCTTTTAAGGGTAATTTGCTAATCTGAAAAATACAAGGTAACTGGGATTTAAAATCCTCACCCTTTTTTAAATAACAAAGAAGGATCGGAATTAAGAAATCCTGTGATTTTAAATTCTTACCGAAATATGCGAACCAAACCCGGGATTTTAAATGCAAATCCCAATGAATCTTAAGAAATTCGTGAACCAGACACCCCCTTAATATTTCATTGCTTTATTGTTTGGCATTAGGGTCGAATGATTGTACAACCACCATTATGTTCATAAAAGCTTATAGGAAGTACAAAATACATTTCCCAAAGCAAGGTGCTGTTAGAAAACACAGTAATCAAATGGCTATATAGGGTGATGATTGCATTATTCTACTGTTTATAGTTTATGCCCATTATTATACTATAATAGCACTGGATGATTTTTTTTCTCCAGTTGAGGTTTGAATGTGTGATTTTCACTGATATGGGTGACAGAGTGCTCCACACCTCTTTGACTTTACGAGGGTTGGAAGTGTTTGTATGCAGCCCTTCAAATTTCCTTGTGCAACAAGGACTCATAAAAGGACATGAAGTACTTGTTTCTTTCCATTTATGCAGTTGTAGTAGTTACTGAACATTTACCTATTTACTGAAACGATAAGAAGTAATAAAATCTCATCTTGAGAAGTCGGTATATTTAATGGTATTCATTTCCGATGGACATAAATGTGATAGTAGGAATGGATGAGCAGAACTGAGATGGAGCTTAGAATCATATCGGGAAAGTTGATTAGGAAGTCGACTTATTCACATTTAAATTGAGTTTGCAATATACTATAGGCATGTGAAACTGAGGACTTTTGGATGAAGGATAAGAAGAGCTGATACCAAAGACGCTGTGTGAACATAAATTGCAGAAAATACAACCAAACTTTAAGTTGGGAATATAACAAAGAATGTCCGTCAAAAACAAGAGTCGAGACCAGCCTCTCTCAGGGTTTGCACATTGATGTGTTAATGTCAACTAGGAAGCATAGTGGATTCAGTGGGCACAATGATTTTTATGTCAATATGTGTGAAGTGTGATAGAAGAGGGCAGAAAAAATATAGAAAGCAACGTGTGAAGTCTGAAACGTGTACGATCTGAAGTTCTGAACATAACATTAATATCCCTAATTCCATATTCCATCCAAGTATCCATCAACAAGATTCGTTATACAATACATGCTTTGAAAGTCTATACAAAGCGACATGTTCCAAATCAACAAAACTTAGAAGTATGGTAGTAACTACAAAGTTTGATGGTCACTGGCACATTTTCTTCTGTGTATAAACTTGAAATCTGTGAATCGAAACTTGGTTTTCATTTCTTATGCTTATAAACATGATTCATCTTGGGTTAATTGCTTGAAGGGGTAATTAACATTACCTTTTCTATCATTAACCAATTTTATGTACAGTAGATATAAAAAAATTGAAAGTTTGGTTATTTTAAACAATAAAAAAGATAAAGACATGATAAAAAAATGGAACTTAAATGATTAAAAAGTGAAAGATACGTTATTTCTATTGTAAATAAAATTGGTTACCTTACATGACAAAAAAAAAATGAAAAGAAAGAAAGCTTGATCCTTTCTTCTATAATAGATAAACGTGTTTACATTTTTTAGCAATTAACCCAATCATCTGTTTCCTACAGGGGAAAACCCAAGAAAGGAAGAACTGGACCAAGAGATGGACGGAAAATCAGACTTTCGAATGACATGGATCTTGATGATGACGATGATCATGATATGGGTGGCATGAGATAGCCACGCGTCCAAAATGACGCTCAACAAGCTATAATCTGTTGTAAGGAGCAATAAATCTATATAATAGTTTGTTTAAATTTCCATCTTGCATTTACACCGTTTTTTTCTAAGCAATCGCACTATAATTTTGTGCTTCAAGTTTGCATTGTGTCTATTGGTGTCACATTCGGTGTGCCCAGTAGGGTTTCCATAAGTTGGTTGCTCCTACAAAATTTCAGTTGTCTACCACTCAATGTCTCCTAATAATCACAGAAATGGCATTGCCAAACACTTGGTCTTTTCCTGCTGTTAATTGTTCTACTGATTGGCTTTTAAGAGATAATAATGATAACAATCGTTCTACTAACGGAACTACTAATCTTGTAGATCACAGTTCATCCATCTCGATACGGATAACCTTGGGGGGTAAGGTATGTTTTACTGATTTAATATCGAGACCAATCGTCTCATTTATGTTCATTAGGACTTGTACAAAATAAACTTTTAAACACCATCATATTTAACTAGCATGATTCAACAACTTGAGTAGCACCTATTAGGAGAAAATATAGTTTTTCGGGAGTTGCTAGAATATTGCTTTTTTGTTATTTTGTTCATGCTTATTCATTAATTGTTATATTTACACCCCCTCCCCTCTGCCCCCACCTCCCAACACACACATTTTTCTTTGAATAGGGTTGTAGGGGTGGTTTGAAAAATCAAAAAGATATGCTGTTAGATATGTACAGTAACATGAGAAAAGTCGTGTATAGCCTAGGTATTGGGTGACCAAAATCCCCACGGCACTGTCGATCTTTATTTGTTTTGAACCATAATTTAATTAAAATAAGTAACAAAATTTATATTTAACAAAACCAAAGCCCTCAATTATTGATTCTTGGAAACCCTAAATCAATAATCACAACCCTTTCTTTACATTGAAGAAATATAGCTTATGCAAATCGTCAAGAGTAGGGATGTAAACGAGTAGAGTTGAGTTCAATATTGGTTCATTTAAACGTATCAAACTTGAGCTCGTTTCATAAATGATTTTATAGAGTCGGGGAAAGGGTTCAATAGAGAACCATTAAACCTTGGAAAGCCAACTGTAATTCTTAGATTAGATTAAATCTATTTACGATGCATAATTGTGCACTAAATTGAAAAAAAAAGGTGCATCTTGACGCACATCAGCACATATCAAATGTCATTTTAGAGGAACAATATATCTACTCATATCAATTCTAATTTTATATTAATGGAATATTTAATCAAATAATCACACATTACATGTTAAATAAATGTTTTTAATTTACTTTCAATTTTAAATAAAATTAAAAAAAGATGAAGATGTCGATGTACCAACACAAACACCATTGATGCACAATGCACCAACATCACCACTTTCTACATCTTCTTCGTCTTGATCTTCCTTTTCATTGTCAATCTACTAGCACCACCATGAGCAATAAAATCCAACATACGATCCTGTTTTTTAAGAGCACTAAATATTTATGCTTCGTTATCCGGTACACGGTCAAAGGTTGTAATTGTTCCACTGGGGAATTATATTGCATCACGCGATATGTTTTGTTTTCCGACAATGTCAATGGTTGTTCTTTTGGTTCTTGAAGAGACTGACGATGACGTTGATTGGGTTGTGGATTTATAACTTTTTGAATTTTGTTAGCTTCGTTCCTTTGAAGATATCATATACATGATTATAAGAAATTCTATAATTAAAATATTAAAAATTATATGATGAATCATGGTATTCATTGTGGTGCATTGTTGTTCTTCCTTGCACATAAGTTATCTATTGGGTTGCAGTGCATTATAAAGAAAGCATAGTGTGCCGAAAAGAAAACATAGTGCATCATACGAATATAGTACATCAATTTTTTATGTGATGCAGTGTGATACGAATCATGGTATTCATTGTGGTGCATTTTTTATGGTTCCTGTGAGAAATTAAATATTGATGAGAATTACGAAAAAATGTTGAATAAAAGAACATATATGTTGGATCAATGTGTCGTGATTCGATAGTAAATGTAGAATCAAAGACAAGATAATCATTTTATACTTTGATTCAATATTTTTGTTGAATCACTTAACAACGCATTGAGTCAACATATTTGAATCTTTGATTCAATATTTCTCACAGATATTTGATTTCTTGTACGATCCATATATATACGGGAGGTTCCACGACAATTTTTTAAATGGAAAATCAAAAAACCATTTTACAAATTCATCTTTTCATCAATTTTTTTTTTATTTTTAATTAATTTAAACCTTCATTAGTATTTTTTTTAAAACATATTTTTTATCATGTAAAATTTTGTTTGTATATAAAATTGTCATCTAACATAAAAATTGTCAAATTTATGTACAAATAATATTTTGAAAAATAACAATAAAATTATACTTTGACTAAAAATAACAAAAAGTTGTATGAAAATTTTTTTTAATAGTTTTGGTAATCATTTGTTAAACTTAGTATTCTTACTGTTAAGTTATATAAAAACAATCATTTTATGCCATTTCAGTTTTTGTTCAGTTAAAGTTAGACACTTAATTTGTTAAATTTTTATAAATGGGTGTTAGCCATATCATATGGACTAAAATTGTAATAAAAAATTATCGACAGTTGTAGTGTATCAAGCTCAAACACTAATTATTTAATTTTTTATTTATATTTTTTTAAACATCAGAACACATACATTCTAATTCTACTTACAAAACTACGTCTTTGTTCACAATGAGACTTAAGATCACATTTAATATCCGATACTGCTAGCTTACTGATTATTTATTTATTAAGAGAAAAAATTATTTCCAAAGTAATCAGGTATTTATTTTTAACTAAGGAGGGTTGCTAAAGACACACGCGTTCTTCTTTTTTAAGAGAGACGGAGAGAAGAATGAAAGAGAAAATAGGGTACAAAGAATTCCCTCCTTAAAATAAAAATAGGTCAACATGGGATAGGGGTGAGCTCGGTACCGTACCGAACCGAACCGGTACCGATCCCGAAAATACCGAAACCGAATTATTAATTTTGGAAGAACCGAATACCGAACCGTATAATTTTATATGGTGCCGGTTCGGTACCGAATACCAAATTTTAGCTAATTTAAGAACCGAATACCGAACCGAAAGTACCAAATACCGAATTTTAGCAAATTTAAAAACCGAATACCGAACCGAATATATTAATTCGGTACCGGTCGGTACCGGTACCGGTTCGGTACCGATTCGGGTTCGGGAAATGGTACCTGTTGCTCACCCCGAACATGGGACACATCAATCAATCAAATAGATTAGACTATTTGGAGCATAATAATCAAAGCCAATTCAATATTTGGCTCTTAAACTCCTTTTTCTTTATTTTTCTTTGGGTTTATTACGAAAAAAATCAACATGTTTTCATATTTTTTACGTTTTCGTCCCTCCATGTTATTTTTTTCCATAAAAAACCTCAAGTTATTCTTTTCTTATTGGTTTAATGAAATTTTGGACATTAGACCCCCGTTATAATTTGTGAACCGGGTTTTAAAAACTTGAAAAACCGGGTTCTAATGTCCAAATTTCACTAAACCAATAAGAAAAGAATAACTTGAGGTTTTTTATAGAAAAAAATAACATGAAGGGACGAAAACGCAAAGACCGTGAAAACATTTTGGTTTTTTTTCATAATAAACCCTTTTTCTTTTAAGGAAAATTTATTTATTAATATGGAACCCTAAAAATATACCATTATAAGTTGTCTTCACTGATTACAACATATATATATATATATATATATATATATATATATATATATATATATATATATATATATATATATATATATATATATATATATATATATAGATTGAGGTTCAAATGAAAACTTTTATGCATCGGGGCACTTTTGTGCATCGGATAATCTAACAAGGGTGCACAAAGGACATTTTGGGAAAATTAAATATATGAAATTAATTAATTTTTAAATATCATTAAAAGATAATTAGGAGTTACATTTTGAATTAAAATCTCATATTAACTACATTCCTCATTTTCCTCCCCATTCCTCTCTATCTCTCTCTCTCTCTCCTTTTCTCTCTAATTGTTACTTCATAATTTTCATAGTGATGATGATTTGAAGACGAAGATTAACAATGAACAACGATGATAATGAACATGAACAAGAGATGCAACCGATGATAAATATAAAAAACACGATGCATAGATGGATGAAGAACGATGAATAATGATGATGCGTAGATGGAAGATGAACAATGACGATGCATAGATGGATGATGATCGATGAAAAATAAAAAATGATGATGCATAAATGGATGATGAACAATAACGATGCATAGATGAATGATGAACAAGTTGAACACAATGCATAGATGAATGAAGAATATGAACGACGAACACGATGCATAAATGAATTTGTGTATTTTTTTGTTAAATGCGTCTTTTTTGAACACGATGCATAGATAAACACGATTAACGATGAAATGCATCGATCTCCATCATCTTTTTTGAATTTGTGTAATTTTTGTTGAGTTTGGAAATGTATCAACTGAATTTATTTAACATTTATTATTTGATTATTTGTTGAAACATTAAATTTAATGAGGTATGCACATTCCCCAAAATGCCCTTCCTTGTTTGTTTTCATAATGCACAAGATGCATAAAATTGTCCAACTATTTACCCTTTTGCCATCAATCTAATCCATACAATTTTTTAATCTAATGGATGATATAGGTTCTTTTATACCTCGATGCATAAAAGTTCTCAATTGAACCTCCCTCTATATATATATATATATATATATATATATATATATATATATATATATATATATATATATATATATATATATATATATATATATATATATATATATATATATATATATATATATATATATAATATATATATATATATATATATATATATATATATATACATATATATATATATATATATATACATATATATATATATATACATATATATATATATAGGGATGGTTCAATGGAAAACCTATATGCATCGAAAAACTCGGTAACCACTTTATAGCCATTGAATCAGGTGATGCATCACGCGGCAATTGTGATATATTTGTGGTGGTGCATGGAGGTTTTCCAAGGTTTTTTGATGAATGTTGGTTTTCCATTGAACTTCTCTTTACATACATACATACATACATACATACATATATAATATACATAGAATATGGTTCGTGTGAGTACCTAAAAAATGCAGAGTACCGTGAGTACCTGTGAACACACGGGTTTCGTATGTGAACTTGCTCCGAAAAAAAGTTTTTTTTTTTAATTTTTTTCATATTCATTTAAATACAAATAAAATAAGGCTACTCGTAAAAAGTTATATACATTCACACGTTCTAGCATCTTAAAAGTCATGTGAACGTGAAAAAATTCATGTGATCATGCTTAGTTGTGAACACACGTTCACAACAGTAAAGTTCATGTGAACACACACGTTTCACATAGTTCTAGTGTGTTTATGTGTGATTTTTGCAAATAGTCTTGTATTATTAATTTAAACATGAATATGAAAAAAAATTCAAAAAAAATGGTTTTAAGCGAGTTACCTCCTGTACTCCGCAAAACTAATATCTTGTATTATTAATTTAAACATGAATATGAAAAAAAAATCAAAAAGAAAAATGGTTTTAAGCGAGTTACCTCCGGTACTCCGCAAAACTAATGGTACACACACACACACACACACACACACACACACACACACACACACACACACACATATATATATATATATATATATATATATATATATATATATATATATATATATATATGTAGAGGTGGGTTCAATGGAGAACCTTCATGCATCGAACAACCTTGAAGAACCTCAATGCACCACCACAAATGCATCACAATTCCTCCGTAATGCATCATTATTTCCACATGATGCATCAAATCCCTGCGTGATGTATCGATTTCTAAATTATATCCAGGTGATGCATCAAATTCCCGCGTGATGCATCGATTTCTACGTGATGCATTTCAGTTTTTCTAGCGATGCATTGTGGTTCTCCAAGGTTCTTCGATGCATAAGGTTCTCCGTTGAACCCACCCCTATATATGTATGTGTGTGTATTTATATATATATATATATATATATATATATATATATATATATATATATATATATATATATAATTTGGTTCAAAAGCGTCCCCTTCAAAATCCTGCGTATCCAGCGTACCCCAAATAGGCAATGGTATTTTCGTAATTACAACGACCATTCACATTAATTAATCATTCACATTAGTTAATTGATCATTCACATTACTTAATTGATCATTCACAACACTTATTTAACTATTTATACTTCTTGTACCCTTATTTGATCATTCACAACACTTATTTGATCATCATCCACAACACTTATTTGACCATTCACAATTTTTCAACACTTAATTGACCATTCACATTACTTAAATAATCATTCACATTACTTAATTGACCATTCACATTACTTAAATGATCATTCACATTATTTAATTGATCATTCACATTACTTAATTAACCATTCACATTACTTAATTGACCATTCACATTACTTAAATGATCATTCATATTACTTAATTAATCATTCAAATTACTTAATTGATCATTCACATTACTTAAATGATCATTCACATTATTTAATTGATCATTCACATTATTTAATTGATCGTTCACAACACTTATTTTGTACAATTATTTGATCATTCACAATAATTATTTAACTATTTACACTTCTTTTATAATTATTTGATCATTCACATTACTTAAATGATCATTCACATTACTTAAATGATCATTCATATTACTTAATTGATCATTACATTATTTAATTGATCATTCACATTGTTAAATTAATCATTCACATTACTTAATTGATCATTCACATTACTTAAATGACCATTCACATTACTTAATTGATCATTCACAACACTTATTTGATCATTCACATGAATTATTTGACCATTTACAGTATTTATTTCATCATTCACAATACTTATTGGACTTTTACACTTCTTCTATACTTATTTGATCATCCACAACACTTATTTGATCATTCACAATAATTATTTGATCATTCACACTTTTTCTAAACTTATTATAAATGGTCAAATAATTAATTTGAATGATCAAATAAATACTATGAATGGTCAAATAATTAATGTGAATGATCAAATAAATACTATGAATGGTCAAATAATTCTTGTGAATGATCAAATAAGTGTTGTGAATGATCAAATAAGTGTTAAAGAATTATGAATGATCAAATAAGTGTTGTGAATGATCACAAAAGTGTTGTGAATGATCAAATAAGTGTAGAAGAAGTGTGGATGATCAAATAATTATTGTGAATGGTAAATAAGTGTAGAAGAATTGTAAATAGTCAAATAATTATTGTGAATGATCAAATAATTCATGTGACGATCAAATAAGTGTTGTGAATGATCAATTAAGTAATGTGAATGGTCAATTAAGTAATGTGAATGATCAAATAATTATAAAAGAAGTGTAAATAGTTAAATAGTTATTGTGAATGATCAAATAAATGTCGTGAAGGATCAAATAAGTGTAAACAAATTGTAAATAGTCAAATAAGTCTTGTGAATGATCAAATAAGTGTTGTGAATGAACAATTAAGTAATGTGAATGATCATTTAAGTAATGTGAATGATCCATTAAGTAATGTGAATGATCAATTAAGTAACGTGAATGATCAAATAATTATACAAGAAGTGTAAATAGTCAAATAATTATTGTGAATGATCAAATAAATGTAAAAGAATTGTAAATAGTCAAATAATTTTTGTGAATGATCAAATAAGTGTTGTGAATGAATAATTAAGTAATGTAAATGATCAAATAAGTAATGTAAATGATCATTTTATATGTATGTGAATGATCGCTGTAATTACGAAAATACCATTTCAGCTAAAACAAAGGGGACGCGACGCGCATGAAGTTTCATTTTTTTATCACAACCATTGATTTATTTAATCTTGTGGCTTTGGATGGGTACCCTTGGTACACTGGATTTTTAAAGGGACTCTTTTGAACCTAAATATATGTATATATATATATATATATATATATATATATATATATATATATATATATATATATATATATATATATATATATATATATATATATATATATATATATATAGATTGAGGTTCGATTGAGAACTTTTGTGCATCGAGGCACCATTGAGAACTTTTGTGCATCGAACTATCTACCAAGGGTGCACAAAGGGCATTTAGGGGATATTAAATGTATGGAAATTATTTTTGAATTTAAATGTTTTTAAGATAACTAAAAGCTAACTTTGGTATGAAAATCACTATTAACTTCTTTCCTAAAACCACTCCCTCTTTCTCTCTATCTCTCTCTCCTCTCTCTTAGCCCCTCTTGATTTTGGAAGAGATGAACGATATGCATGATTTATGTTTGTATGAACGATTCATGTTTGTATTATGATGTATTTTGATTTTGGAAGAGATGAACGATATGCATGATTTATTTTTGGAAGAGATGAACGATATGCATGTATTTTGATGTATTTTGAATTTGTATTATTTTTGTTAATTTTGGAAGTGTAATAATTAAATAAGGATTGCATAATTCCTGTTCTACCCCTCCGCGAATTTCATTATGTGCACCTGATGCAAAAAACTTTCTATTTAATTACCCTTTTGCCATTTGATCTAACCTAAACATCCTTTTCATCCAAGGGCTAGTGGAGGTTCTTTTGTGTCTCGATACACAAAAGTTCTCAATGGAATCTCCCTATATATATATATATATATATATATATATATATATATATATATATATATATATATATATATATATATAGACACACACCATGAGATGTAGGCTGTAAATTAATGTCGTTGACGTGCATGAGTTCTTAAGCGTATTAGATGAAATAGTTGAAGAAATTCCTATTAATGGTAAGAATGAGCAGCCACAAATGTGGTGTATACTATGTTTCAGAAATTGTTGATATGTATACTACAAATATGGTACACGAGTGTAGGGATGAACTTGGGACTAGTACCGTACCGACTCGTCCCGAATCCCGATTTCCCAACTCTTGAATTAGACGAAAATGCGAGACCGAGTACCGTACCATCTTCGGCTAATCTATACCGATACCGGGACGGGTTCGGGATGGTACCTAGACGACACGAGAAAAATGATATTTTTGCTCATCCCTACACGAGTGTGCTACATATATACTTATGTGTTTACCTTCCTTTGATATACTTGTTTACTAAAATGATTAGTTTTGGGACGGATCTAGAAACTTTTTTTTATTGGTGTCACTATGTCAAAATATAAAAGTAAAGGGACTGAAATTATATAGTATATATATCTTCGACAAAATTTACTAGTGTCAAGTAATACATTTGCAGCTACATTATATCCAAATGGATTAGTGTATAATGTGTTTTGCATTGTTTTTATTGAATATAATAACTTAAACATAAATTTAAATGTTCAATAGTTTATACGTTGATAGTTTTTCAAATTCGATGTAATATGGATAATTAGTATGAGTATTGTGCAGGAAACATCTTGATAAAACTAATGGGGCATTTGGCTCGTGAAATAAAATTTGAATGAATTGAAATTTGATTTATAGTATATATATTAGTTGATTGATTGAGGTGTGTAATGATTTTAAAGCTAGCTAAGGGTAAAAGTTGTGTGAAATGTTAGATTTTGATTGAATTTAAACACATTTTTGTTTATTGTTTTGGTAATCCAAATTTCAAAATATACTATAAACAAATTTCAATTCTTTCAAAACCTATTCCGTGAGCTAAACGTTCTCTAAATTGTAAATAAGATGCTATTTGTGACATGCGCACACACTAAATGGTTAGAATGGAGATGCAAAGGTGAATCATACTAGTTCTTTCATGGTTTGTCGACCTTTTTTATATATGTGTTACCTCCAACACTTGAAATCTAAAACGTAATTTATGTTCCATTGAGTATCCCATTAGGCGAAGCGGTATGGGCATCCCGCTAGGCTTGGCCACCTCAGCCATCCCGGCGGGAACACAACCACTCTCACCGGTGGCCCCTCTGGTTTTTCCCCGGGGAATGGGTCGTTCCCCGCTCAGCTTCTTTCTCTCTCTCTCTCTCTCTCTCTCTCTCTCTCTCTCTCTCTCTCTCTCTCTATACATTTTCTCTCTTCCTCTCTTTAGAATTAATTGGTAAAATAAGTATTGAGACAGAAATTTGAAAATGATGGATATTTTCAAAATTTTAGAATAGAATGATGGAGAGATAAAAACTGATATAGCGCCAAGATGTTCAAAATGGTGGATTTTAGAATGGTGGGTATACCCACAACTCTTAAAATATACATCAGATGTGACATGTTCTAGTAAAAATAATTATCAGATAAATAACTTTAGCAAACATTGAACGCAAGAAAAGTAAATAACTAAACTTATATTTTGTTTTCACTACTTTTAATCTTTTATGATATATATTGTATGGTATATATAAAATAATAATAATAAACCAAATAATGCATTTTATTATTCCTAAAAAATTATGAAGAACATGCTTATTACATAGAAACAAATAAAATGAAATTGTTTGAATTTACAAGCTTTTTAACATAAAATAATAATACAAAAATAAGCATTGAGACGGAACATGAAGAAAATTTTTTTTTTGAAAACTTATTCTTTTTAATGCTTTTGTTTTTCTTTAATTTGAAGAAAAGCTATAATAAGTGATACACAATTTGCATGACATGGATAATCAAATATGATAATTAAATTTTAATGATTTAATATATTATTTATTCATTCAAAATTGTATTATTTCATGCTTACGTCCCTTAATTACTTCATGTCAAGCCACTTAAAGACGTGGCTCTATCCATATTAGCCACGTGTCATGACAAGACAAATCATGTGACATAAATGAAATAAAACCAAAGAAAGCCAAACACAAAAAGTAAATGTGTACCCAAAAAATCTCTTGACAAAATTCATTGAACACTATGAAAATCATTGAAACTTGAAAGGCCAAATATTGAGAAAAAGGTAGCTATTTATACCTAAATATTTAAATGTCCCAAATTGTTGAAAAATATATAACTACTAAAAAAAAAAAAACTTCAAAAGCAAATTCTAAACATACATCTCTACTTTTAATTTGATGTATATTATTTCTTATAACTTAACCACGATTTTAATTGGATCAAATACCAAACCAGTCACCCAACGATTTCAAAACCAAACTAGTTCAACTGATCAAAACCGACACCAAATTAGATGACATCATAACTCATTTAAATTTATATATTGCAAAAAGAAAAAAAATACTAGAAAAATGTTTATGATTGATATATCGATTATTAACTTCCGTAAAATATCAAACATTTAAATTTCACACAGTGGAGATAAAAAAATGAAAATTCTACACATTAAAAGTTAAATTTCGATCGTCAACATTAAAACAGTCTAGAAAGGAATGCCAGATTGTCAATTCAACATATTTCACCAGATTTAACTGCAACAAACAAATTCTCCTCTAAAGGTGAGTTATATTTAGTAACCCCAACTTCGAACCATAAGTATGGAACCAAAAGGGTAACTTTAGGTGTAACAATATTCTATAAAAAATAGGAATTTACAACTAGTCCAGAAAGGATTTTGCAACTGCCCAGGGCCCAAAATTTCATCGGGCCTCTAATTTCATAAGTTCTCAATATAAATATTGTACGATTGATTTTTTTAATTTATGGATGGAGAAAAAATAAAAAGTATGTTTGTACACACACATGTATATATGTGTGTGTGTGTGTGTATATGTAGGTCATCTTATATGTTTTCGTTTGGGGCCCCAAAGTTCAGTGGAACGGCCTTGATGTCAGTTCAACATATTTCACCAGATTTAACTGCAACAAACAAATTCTCCTCTAAAGGTGAGTTATACTTAGTAACCCCAACTTCAAACCATGAGTATAGAACCAAAATTCTCCTAAATAGAAGAAGCAGAGTTTTTGAAAATAAGAAAATTATGTTGAAGACGTCATTGTATACGAGTGATGGTAATGTAAAATGAAGAAAAAGGTTTAGGAAAACGTAAAATTTACGAATCATTAAAGTCAATACAAACATTATTTCAAGACAAACACAAAGTGAAAAGCAATAAGAAAAATAGGAAAAATAAAAAAAAGCCCACAAGAATCGTACGTTGATCCATCAAAAGTTAAGTGGGAATGTCATGTGGCGAGAAACACAACATGAAAAAGCTTAATTATGAGATGATAACATGCATTTTTTCTAGTTAACTCTCTTAATAATTTTTATGACTTTTTGTAACTTTGTATATCATATAATATATTGTTATATATATTGTTATGGAATTCTAAAAAAGTTATTATATAATCACTACGCTAACTTTAAATTGTTGTAAATTCAATATATGATAATAAAATATTGAATGTTAAAATAAATTATATATTATCTATTCAACACTGCATACAGTACCGACCCTGATGAGGAGCCAGCTGGGCTATGACCCAGAGCAATATATTATGATCCTTTTGTTGCTCTGGTTATCATCATCGATTCATTGAGTTGTTATCATCGATTCATCCCTCATTCCCTTTGTTACTCTTGATACTCCTTGCCTTCGAGGAGTTCCAGAAAACTCTTCAGCACTAAAAAGCCCAAAACAATTCAAGGTTTTATTCAATTGAATCTTTTCAATATAAATTGATTTTATTTGTCATTTGTATCATGTATTTTGATTTGATTCTTAGCTCAAGTGTTACTATTTTTCTTTTTTTAGTTTTAATTTTTACTGGTTTTTTATATATTGATTCAACCAGTGTCACCGGTAAAGGGTAGGGATCACTTGCATTTAGTAATGGAAAAGTGCATGTGAGTTTGATATTGCAATTAATATACATGATCTTGTTGTTTGATATCGACACCTTGTCTTTGGTGTTGCATCAAGGGTAAAAAAAAAAAAGAAAAAATCGAAGACATACCATTGGAGTTTAAAAAATTTATCCCTTCTTAATCACAAGTAATATTCATAATGATTTTTTTGTTTGGAAGGATGATGCTAGTTGCTACCCATATCGGTAGTGAGCAAAGGCAAACATCTTCATGGTCATGTGTATACTCTAAACCATAAGATATTGAATCGCATTTCTTTTTACTCATATACTACCTTGGTTTAATATATAATTTTATATTGTGAGTCAAGTTGTAACAATATTCTAAATTACAAACGACCCATAGAAGTTGTAATTAGGTGATCACCTGATTTTTCTATAATCCCTGGTGATGATTTGCTTTGCTTGACTAGATTCCAAAACACCGTTAAATAATAGTATGTCGTGTGTTTACAATATTTTAGATGGCATTATTATTTTATCTCGTACTGAGCATGAAAATTCTCAAAATCGGTCCTAACCGCATATTATATGTAATTACCATTGTTTTTCATCTATTACACACACACACACATACATAAATTTTAAATTTTATTTAGATTAAATTGATGATAAAGCAAATAAATATAACTTTATTTTTTAAAAATTAGATAGATATGGATTAGATCTAGCAATTTGGTATACGACAAGAGTTTTTCATTAATGAGTTTTAAAAATTCGTGTTTAGTGTATATTCGTGTCGATACGAATTTCGAATTCATGTTTCGTGTATTATACCAGTCAAACACGAATTTACCCATATAAATAAATGCAAGACACATATAAAAAATATGTTACATGATGACACGTATAAATTAGTCTTTAAGGCTTCAAATTTATTGATACTTGGATTATTATGTTTCAGATTTATAATTTTATATGTTTTGGATTAAACTCGTGTTCCGGGTTACACGTTTAAAAACATGTTTTACTCGCGTCATGTCACGTGTCACAAGAATTTTTACGAACCGTGTTCGTGTTTCATATCCAGACATGTTTTATAATTCGTATCGTATTCGTGTTTTAAACATCCGTGTCGTGTAAAATTAGTCTCTGACACATGACATGACATGAATACACGTATTGTAAGGTCTAATATAGATAAAACTTAATAATATAAGAATTAGATTTAAATTTAAATTTAAAATTAATTTAGATTAGATTACATATGACATAATGAGAAAACGACATGTGTCAATATGTTCTATTTTATTATATACTAGATTTTGACCCGCGTATAACATTACTTTTTTTTAAAATAAAATTTATCAACATAAAACACATATAAATTAAATATTAAGACACAAAAATATTAATTATTTGAAAAACATAATAATAATAATAATAATATTTGTTATAACTATTATTTTTTTAGATTTATAAATAAATATGAATAATAGATTTTGTATCTTTTCATTGATATAATTTGATATTTCAATTAACATATAACATAATGTTTATAGATATTATTACAAGTAACAAAAATACTATGAAATATGTTTTTACTAATTCTCTTTTACTTATCAAACATTTAATATTTTTATATGGTTAAGTAGGTATTTAACCATCCAACATTTTAGATTTGTTTCATTTAACATGTAAACTATCTTTTATAAACATTTAGTTACTAAATTTTTCTTGGTACACATTTAGCCACTAAATAATTTTTGTAGTAGATCCTGAAAATCATGCACATTTGACCATTGAATTATTATATTTTATACACATTTGACAATCAAATTTAATTATTTTCCAAAATAAAATAGAAAACCAAATTTTAATTGTCATGTGTACATTAAAAAATAGTTTATTGACTAGACTAGACAAATCTGGATGTTAGATGGTCAAAAGTATATCTAACCCTTTTGTATATATGTATATTTTTAAATATATTTTTGATATACTTATAAACATATAAAATATTTTTTAATACACATATATGTATGTGTAGGGACGTGTTCCGGTAAAAAACTTTCAATTCTGTGAGAACGTGAGAATCACTTCAAAATGCACAAATTTAAAAATAAAATTTATAACTTAAAATCATTATTGATATTTAATATTAAAAAATATGATAATTTAACATTATAATTACATTTAAAACTTAAATTTATTAAATTATTCATTAAATGCACAAATTTAAACGTTAAACGAATAAAATTTTAAGTAAATTTTATGTAATCAATAAAAGCTTATTAATTTGCAATTTGACTTTTATTGAATATATAAAAAACGTGCACTTGTCTTTTGTCTTCTATTGTTTTAACTTTTTCATTGGTAGTTTGTAGTCAGTCATACAATTCTTACGTTTATAAAAGCATGTCATAATTCAAGTCTTCGTTTTTTAGTAAACCGTGTGAATGACTGAATGTGTTCACTGTCGCTGATGTACAGAGACTAGCATCCTCTCTCTCTCTCTCTCTCTCTCTCTCTCTCTCTCTCTCTCTATATATATATATATATATATATATATATATATATATATAGGGATAAGATCCATTGTGAACAAATAAAAAAAATACATATAATCATTCATGTGTAGGGATATTGTGCCCGATACCAATTATAAAATATAAGAAATGTAGTACGAATTACAATTCAAGAAATGAAATTACAATACACGGAAATAAATAAAGTACGGAAATTAAAATTACAAATAAAAGAAATAAAAATACGGAAAGTAAATTACAATACGGAAAATAAAGGCTGAGTCTCGTGTTTGACACGATTCCCTTAAAACAAATTCGAAGTCTGTTTCCCAGGGTACAACAGCCAAAGCAGCGTGTACTGCCGGAGGTAACCAACTTGCCTGAAAAAAAAACACGTGAATTCAAAGTGATCTTCGTTCTTGGAAGCAGCAACGTCTCGCCGTGTAAGTGTAAAACCTTTCAAATATCTCAAGTGTTTCCAGAATGTTTCAAGTAATTTTGTGTGTTGAATCTCCTATTATTTTATAGGAAATTTGAGTTGAAACAACAAAATTAATCATCTTTTTAATTACAAAAACCGTTTTGTAATATTCCATTATTACAAGGTTTATTGTCAATTAATCATGAGTAATTATGTGTTGAAACCAAATAGTAACAGCTCATTAAAGTCAGTCAGCCGCTGATTTAATTATCAGTTCTGTCGGACAGCTTGAGCCTCACGCTGCTGCTGACCAGCCTTGGCCGAAACCTGCTCACAGGTTTGACCCGAACAGCTTAGAGCCCGGAGTAAAAAAAGTTGTCTCGCACGAGCCCTGATTTTCAGAGCTGCATTCGTGTCCGCAGGTGCTGGCGTACACGAGTTCAGTGGATTTTAGCCTTCGAGGTCCAAGATTTGCACCCCCCCCCCTGCGCGCGGGTAGACATTGGAGTAAAACCACAAACAATCTTGTCATAGCTTTGAACACTCCTCCTTATAAACCCACTTTGGTTTCATCTTCCTTCCTATGTGGGACTCTCTTCACCCACTTAGAAGATGTTTCTTTCATTCCAAACACCAATCTTTGAGCATCGATATCTCATTCATCTTAGCTCCGTTTTGGACGTTCTTTATATCGTTGGAATCCTCTCTTCAAGGAGAATACAAACCCACAAAATATTCATTATATATGTCACAATTATATATAATTATATTTGGTCCAAAACCATGGAAAAACCACTTTTTTCTTTGAAAAATTTACGCTTTTTTTCCAACAATCCCCCACATGAATGAGAGATCGATCGAAAACACATTCCAATCATCCCCCACATGTATGAGATTGATCGAAGACACATAAAATTCCAATGAATTTTCAATTGTTGAAATCTTGCATAGGATAGGTAGGTGTAAACCTTTGAACATTCCCTTATGAAATGCACTTAGTCTTCTAGCCGTCAGTAGAACTCGATGTCTTTGAACTGAGCTGCCATTTGTGAAGACGACAATACACTTCACACAAGAATCTCCCTAACAAGGTTAACTCCTCATAGTCGTGTCCGTTATGGTCATGGAACACTATCCTGGTTCTGCGAGAGCTACTAAGAATTGTGCCCCTACAATTCCACTCGAAGCGACCCCACTTCTCTCTCACATAGGTGATTTCTCTTGAATCATTAAAAGCATAATTGATTTCGACCGAATCATTATAAAATGCTTAACCTCATTGTCACTAAAATGATTTTCTTCTAGAAATCATATAGGAATGGACTAGGAGTTTTTCACAACCCCCCACAGTGACCACACTTTATTCATACAAATAGGTTGTCCTTTTGAACCAAGATCTTGGGATCTCCAGTCAACAAGGTAAGGTTTTCCTTCGTATGAATTTATTCATTCATGGGCTTTAGTCCCATTCCTTTTGACGACTTCAAAACTAACTCTCTATTTAGGCCTTTCGTAAGCGGATCCGCAATGTTATCTTTTGACTTCACATAGTCAATAGTGATAACACCTGTTGAGAGTAGTTGTCGTATCGAATTATTCCGACGTCTAATATGTCTTGACTTACCATTATACATTATGCTATGCGCTCTACCAATCGCTGATTGGCTATCACAATGTATAGTAACGGCTGAAACGGGTTTCGGCCACTTTGGTATGTCTTCAATAAATTGACGTAACCATTCGGCTTCTTCACCACATTTATCTAATGCGATGAATTCAGATTCCATCGTAGATCTAGCTATCACTGTTTGCTTGGAAGACTTCCAAGAAATAGCAGCACCACCAAGTGTAAATACATATCCACTTGTAGATCTAGAATCTTTTATATCGGATATCCAATTCGCATCGTTGTATCCTTCTATCACAGCTGGATATCTCTCATAACGCAGTCCGTACTCTCGAGTATATCTCAAATACCGAAGTACTCGTATCACACTTTTCCAATGAATCCGACTCGGATTACTCGTGTACCTACTTAGCCTGCTTACAGCATATGCTATGTCTGGTCTGGTACAAGACATTAGATACATTAGACTGCCTATAATTCTTGAGTATTCTAGTTGATTAACACTTTCACCTCTATTTTTCGATAGATGTTGACTAGTGTCAATTGGAGTTCTAGCTATACTAGAATCACCATTACTAAATTTCTCAAGAATTTTATCCACATAATGAGTTTGACTTAACACAAGACTATCTAGGGTTCGTGTGATTTTAATACCAAGAATCACTTCCGCTAAACCCATGTCTTTCATGTCAAATTTGGATTTCAACATCTCTTTCGTTGAATTAATCATTCTTTCGTTGAATTAATCATTCTTTCGTTACTACCAACGATAAGCATATCGTCTACGTATAAACAAAGAATGGCATATCCATGTTTTGTATCTTTCATGTACACACACTTGTCGCACTCATTAATTTTGAATCCACATTCTAGCATGACGTGGTCAAACTTTTGATGCCATTGTTTGGGAGCTTGCTTCAAGCCATATAATGACTTAACAAGCCTACAAACTTTCTTTCCACATCCGGGAGCACTAAAACCCTCGGGTTGCTCCATGTAGATTTCCTCTTCTAAATCACCGTTTAGAAAAGCCGTCTTCACATCCATTTGGTGCACTTCTAGATTTCTTATTGCGGCAATCGCAAGCACCAATCTAATGGATGTTATTCGCGTCACCGGCGAATATGTATCAAAGTAATCAACACCCTCCTTTTGTTTGTAACCTTTGATTACCAACCGTGCTTTATATTTATCAATGGAACCATCAGGTTTCATTTTCCTCTTAAAAAGCCATCGGTAACCTAGTGGTTTACAACCTTCAGGAAGGTCCACTAGTTCCCAAGTATGATTTTGTAAAATTGACTCAATTTCACTCTTGATGGCTTCTTTCCATTAAGGTCTTTCAGAAGAAGTTACCGCTTCTCGGTAAGTTTTGGGTTCACTTTCAACCATGTAAGTGACAAAATCATCTCCATATGATTTTTCAACCCTTTTCCTTTTACTTCTTCTAGGCTCAACCTCTTCTCTTTCAGGTTGTTCTAATGTCTCATCTTGGACATTTTCGTCAATTGATTTAGACGAACTAGCACGATCCTTTTGTAAACAAGGAAATATATTCTCAAAGAAGGATGCATTCCTTGATTCCATGATGGTATTCTTGTGAATTTCTGGATTTTTAGACTCATACACAAGAAACCGATAGGCACTACTATGATATGCATAACCAATAAATATGCAATCAACCGTTTTAGGTCCTATCTTTTGAGCCTTAGGTGCCGGTACAACAACCTTTGCTAGGCACCCCCACACTCGTAAGTACTTATAGGATGGTTCTCTTCCCATCCAAAGTTCATACGGTGTTTTATCCATTTTCTTGCGGGGTATCTTATTCAAAAGATAAGTAGCCGAGAGGATAGCTTCCCCCCACATTTCTTGGCTCATTCCCGAACTTATTAACATGGCATTCACCATTTCTTTCAATGTTCGGTTTTTTCTTTCCGCAATACCATTTTGTTGAGGTGAGTAAGGAGCGGTGAATTCGTGTCGGATTCCATGTTGAGCACATAAATCCGCAAACGGTGACACATATTCACCACCTCGATCACTTCTTACAACCTTAATCTTTTTGTTAAGTTGGTTCTCAACCTCTTGTTTGTATAAAACAAACTTATCGATTGCTTCATCTTTACTTTTCATCAAGTAAACATAGCAATATCTAGTAAAATCATCAATAAACGTGATGAAGTACTTATTACCACCTCTCGTAGGAATGGATTTTAAATCACACACATCCGTGTGAATCATATCAAGTGGTTCGGTTATTCTTTCAACCGATTGGAAAGACGATCTTGTAAGTTTGGCTTCAACACAAGTTTGACATTTATAATTTGAATCAATATGAAAAGATGGAATGCAATTTAACTTGATTAAACGACGTAAAGAATTAAAATTGACATGTCCAAGACGACCATGACATACTTTAGAAGACTCTGTCAAATAAACCGAATTTGTAGTCGTTTTATTAAAATTGCTTTTCAAAATCATCAAATTTATTTTGAACATTCCATTCAATGCAAAACCTTCTCCAACAAAATGATCATTCTTGGTCAAAACAAATTTATTCGATTCAAAAACCATTTTAAATCCAAACTTGTTTAACAGCCATCCGGAAACCAAATTCTTTCGAATTTCCGGTACATACAAAACATTTGTCAACTTAAGATCTTACCCGGATGTCATCTTCAAGATCACATCGCCTTCACCTTTGACATCAACCGTATCAAAGTTTCCCATGAAGATCTTTTTTCCATTAACTACTTTCAAAGTAGTAAACAAACTTTTTTCCGAACACACATGTCGGGTAGAACCAGTGTCGATCCACCATTCATTCGGTTCAGATCTTACCAATTCTACATCAGAAACCATTGCCGTGATATTCAAATTCATCACACTTGCAACTTCACCATTGCCGTCAAGAACCACGCATGGTTCAAGATCCAAATCAGAAAACAATTCTGATTTCTCAATATGATTGGCAAATTTACTCGTATTTTGAACTCCAATTATATCAACCATCTCCTTAATCGATGGTTTAGCAACAGATGTTATAGTTGAAGTCATCGACCGTGACACAACTCCATCTAACATTTCCATTTTTTTTTTCTTTAACGCCAAAGAAAATAATTATAAGTAGTTGTGAATCTTCTTTTCAAACAAATACTTTATAAATTTTCAATAAAGAAAATTTTCTCACTTTATAATAAAATTAAATCTTTTGTTATAAACAATGTCAAATACTTCAATTGACAAAACTTGAATCAACCGTTCAATTTAATCACTTTATAACAAAATTAAATCCTTTTTATTATAACCGATTTTATCACTAAAATTGAATCTGTCGTTCAATTTAACACCAAAGTGATAACACCAAAGTGAAGAATGAATCAACCGTTCATTCAAACACTTGTAACCCGAACGAGAATAGTAACAAATGTTATATTAAAAGTTAAAATTGAATCATCCGTTCAATGTTTAAGAAACCAAAATTGAATAATCGAATCTGCCGTTCAAATTAAACACTTAATCAAGGCTGTTGCAAAAATTAAATCCGTCTCGAAACCAAAACTCGTTTGTAACGAAACAGAAATAATTAAATGAAATGGAAACACAATTGCTTCGAGACAAAACTCGTTTGAATCGAAACAATAATGTAATAGAAACTTTTACTTCGAGACAAAACTTGTTTGAATCGAAGAAACAATTTCTCTAAAATTTCTAAATTTTATAACCGGTATCGTGGTTGTAAAATCTGTTTTAAGATTGTAGGGATATTGTGCTCGATACCAATTATAAAATATAAGAAATGTAGTACGAATTACAATTCAAGAAATGAAATTACAATACACGGAAATAAATAAAGTACGGAAATTAAAATTACAAATAAAAGAAATAAAAATACGGAAAGTAAATTACAATACGGAAAATAAAGGTTGAGTCTCGTGTTTGACACGATTCCCTTAAAACGGATTCGAAGTCTGTTTCCCAGGGTACAACAGCCAAAGCAGCGTGTACTGCCGGAGATAACCAACTTGCCTGGAAAAAAAACACGTGAATTCAAAGTGATCTTCGTTCTTGGAAGCAGCAACGTCTCGCCGTGTAAGTGTAAAACCTTTCAAATATCTCAAGTGTTTCCAGAATGTTTCAAGTAATTTTGTGTGTTGAATCTCCTATTATTTTATAGGAAATTTGAGTTGAAACAACAAAATTAATCATCTTTTTAATTACAAAAACCGTTTTGTAATATTCCATTATTACAAGGTTTATTGTCAATTGAAACCAAATAGTAACAGCTCATTAAAGTCAGTCAGCCGCTGATTTAATTACAGTTCTGTCGGACAGCTTGAGCCTGTCCTTCACGCTGATCAGGGCTAGCTTTCACGCAACCTGCTCTCACCCAGAGGAAAAAAGTTGTCTCGCACGAGCCCTGATTTTCGGAGCTGCATTCGTGTCCGCAGGTGCTAGCGTACACGAGTTCAGTGGATTTTAGCCTTCGAGGTCCAAGATTTGCACCCCCCACCCCTGCGCGCGGGTAGGCATTGGAGTAAAACCACAAACAATCTTGTCATAGCTTTGAACACTCCTCCTTATAAACCCACTTTGGTTTCATCTTCCTTCCTATGTGGGACTCTCTTCACCCACTTAGAAGATGTTTCTTTCATTCCAAACACCAATCTTTGAGCATCGATATCTCATTCATCTTAGCTCCGTTTTGGACGTTCTTTATATCGTTGGAATCCTCTTTTCAAGGAGAATACAAACCCATAAAATATTCATTATATATGTCACAATTATATATAATTATATTTGGTCCAAAACCATGGAAAAACCACTTTTTTCTTTGAAAAATTTACACTTTTTTCCAACATCATGTATATCAAAAAGTGTTTGTAACATGATTCATATGATTCAAAAGGTTCATAGAAGTGTTTACAATAAGATTCAGAACATTTAAAAGGTTCATAGTAGATTTTATAACAAGATGCATAGGATTTAACAAGATTCTTAAGATTCGATAAATTCATAGGATTCAATAAAATCCATAGGATCCAATAAGATTTATGGGAAGGGTTATATATATATATCTGTGTGTGTGTGTGTGTGTGTGTGTGTGTGTGTGTGTGTGTAGATTGAGGTTCAATTGAGAACTTTTATGCATCGAGAACCTCGATGAACTTTTGTGTATCGGATAATCTACCAATGGTGCACAAAGGACATTTAGGAAAAACTAAAGATATGATAATTAATTTATTTCTAAAAATCATTAAAAGATAATTATCAGTTACATTTTGAATTAAAATCTAATATTAACTACTTTCCTCATTTTTCTCCCCAATTCTCTCTATCTCTCTCTCACTCTCTTTTTCTCTAATCGTGTTCTTCATGTTTTTCATAATGATGATGATTTGAAGACGAAGATTAACGATAAACAACGATAATGATGAACATGAACAAGTGATGCAACCGATGATGATTATGAAGAACACGATGCATAGATGGATGATGAACGATGAATAATGATGATGCATAGATGGATGATGAGCAATGATGATGCATAAATGGATGATGAACGACGAACAACGAAGAATGAAGATGCATAAATGGATGATGAACAATGACGATGCATAGATGAATGATGAACAAGTTGAACATTATGCATAGATGAACGAAAAATATGAACGACGAACACGATGCATATATGAATGATGAACAAGTAGAACACGATGTATAATTGAATTTGTGTATTTTTTTTGTTAAATGTGTCTTTTTAAACACGATGCATAGATAAACACGATTAACGATGAAATGCATCGATCTCCATCATCTTTTTTGAATTTGTGTAATTTTTGTTAAATTTGGAAATGTGTCAATTGAATTTATTTAGCATTTATTATTTGATTATTTCTTGAAATATTAAATAAGGTATGCACATTCCCCAAAATGTTCTTCCTTGTTTGTTTCTATAATGCACAAGATACATAAAATTGTCTAACTATTTATCATTTTGCCATTAATCTAATTCATACAATTTTTTGATTCAATGGATGATATAGGTTCTTTTATACCTCGATGCATAAAAGTTCTCAATTGAACGACACTCTACATATATATATATATATATATATATATATATATACATATATATATATATATATATATATATATATATATATATATATATATATATATATATATATATATATATATATATATATATATATATATATATATATATAGATTTGGGTTCAAATGTGTACCACTAGTTTTGCAGAGTACCGAAGGTACCTCACTTAAAACCATTTTTTTTGAAAATTTTTTCAGAATCATGTTTAAATTAATAATACAAGACTACTTGCAAAAAATCACACATAAACACACACTATTACTATGTGAAACGTGTTTGTTCACATGAATTGTACTGTTGTGTACGTGTGTTCACAACTAAGCATGTTCACATAAATTTTTTCACGTTCACATGACTTTTAAGATGATAAAAAGTGTGAATGTATATAATTTTTTACGAATAGCCTTATTTTATTTGTATCTAAACGAATATGAAAAAAATTAAAAAAAAAAAAACTTTTTTTCGGAGCAAGTTCACATCCAAAACCCGTGTGTTCATAGGTACTCACGTTACTATGCATTTTTTAGGTACTCACACGAACCATATACACACACACACACACACACACACACACACACATAGGGGTGAGTTCAATGGAAAACCACTATGCACCTGAAAACTATGGAAACATATGCATACCGTCGGATTTGGTGCATTTCATGAAAAACGCGGTGACATGATCGTAAATAAGGTGATGCATAACGTGGGATTTAGATGCATCACACGGGAAATTTGATGCATCGCGCGGGATTTTGATGCATCACGCGGGGAATTTGATGCATTTGTGGTGGTGCAATGCGGTTTTTACAAGTTTTCAGGTGCATGGTGGTTTTCCATTGAACCCCCCTCTATATATATATATATATATATATATATATATATATATATATATATATATATATATATATATATATATATATATATATATATTGTGTGTGTGTGTGTGTGTGTGTGTGTGTGTGTGTGTGTGTGTGTGTGTGTGTGTGTGTGTGTGTATAACGCCCCTAAAGATACCATCTTTAAAAAACTTTTTTTAAAATCTTTTTTCGTAAACTTGTTTTAATTAACATTATGAAGATCATATGTAAATTTTACATACTATCACATATTCTAGTTCCTAAAAATTGATGTGAACTTACACTAACATAAATTTGCATATATGTTAACGTGCATTTATGTGATGCATAATTTATTGCACTTAGAATGTGTGAATGTGAATGAAATTTATATATAAACTGTATATTGTTAATTATAATATGTTTATGAAAAAAATTAAAAAACTATTGTAAAAGTGGTACCTTCTGGTGCGCTGCATAATAGGTGGTACTCACTTGAATCTAAATCTATATAACATTAAAATTACCTTTTAAAATTTAAAAGCATTATTGGTTTTCAATACTAATAAATATCATAATATAACATTAAATTTACTTTTAAAATTTAAATTCATTAAATTATACACTAAATGTACAAATTTGATCATTAAATGCACAAATTTTGTCAAATTTACAAATTCGTACATAAAGTAAACAATTTTATCACGATATGTGTATATATTTATATGAAATGCATAAGTTTATCGAATGTATAACTTTTAGCATCAAATGCATAATTTTTATAAAATTAAATTCACAAATTTTCAAGTGGTTCTCACGTTGTCACGGAACTAAAAAGTTCTTACCGAAACCCAACCCTACACACACACGAGTTTTTTACAGAACTTAAATTTGATATAAAATTATAAACCAATCTCGTTCATAGATATTTATATAGTTGATATAAAGCTATTGTAGTCTTGTATAATTTGCTGGATTTTAAGTATTTTGAATTACTGAAATTTAATGAAATAAATAGTTTATTGCATTGTGATATTTTTTTTTAAAATTTTTGTAACATCCTTTAGCTAGATTAAGAGGATTTAATACATTAATGTAACTTTTATTTAAATTAGCAATGTATTTTGATTGAAGTTTAATAAAAAATTCTATTTGAGACTTAAATTTGTTAAGTGTTTAAAGTTAAGGTTATTATGTGCAAAATGTAATTAATTCAAACTAATTATGATATAACACGATCAAATAATCTGCTTGTTCCTTTTTGAATCTCTAGCTCATTTCTAAATTACACCAACAACAACACATAGTGCTCTTTCACCACAATATTCATCTTAACATTGTCCGAATAATGTTAAATAATGGATTGAGTTCATTATTTATTACTGTTTATAAATATTAGAAATAATGAACTATATTTATCATTTGTTTTATTTTAAAACTAAAATTAACAAATGTAAATAAATAATGATGATAAATAACATTATCGGATAATGTTAAATAATGGACATAGTTAATTATTTATTAATGTTTATGAATATTAAAAACAATGAATTGTATTTATTTTTATTTTAAAATTAATACTATATATTTAACATTTTAGATGGAACGTGATCATGTAATGTGACGATTTGTGTTCTACTTTATTATATATATAGATTTTGAATCTATAACTACTATTAGAATAATAACTAATAGTCTAATATGTCATTTGTGATCCTATCATAATGTCAAGTGACATCCTCTAATATTAACATGTGTTATTTAGTAGATCTAGACTTATTTTAAATTCTAATCAATTTCCTTTAAATATAGATTATGTTATATCCACTAAAATCTTAAAAGTTATTAATGATCATCTTTATCGTTTTAACAGTTAACTATAATTATCCGTGTAATACACGAGTTAATAAACTAGTATACTATTAAACATTGGGTTAATTGCGTAAAAAACCTCAAACTTGTCAGCTTTTTGTGATTAAAACCTCAAACCATTTTCTGTTGCATAGAAAACCCCGAACTAACTAAAAATCAGTAAATCAATGTTTTATTAATGAGTGACCGGTTAAAACAGGTTATTAATCCTACGTGGACTGATAAATAACCTACGTAGAATAAATTTTAATTGTTGAAACCGGTTTCAAAGTATTACACATCATTTTAACGCTCGTAGATGAGGTAATCTCGTTCAAAAAAAAATTATCAATGGGGTTTTAAATAATGTGTAATACTTGATAACCGGTTTCTACAATTAGAATTTATTCTACGTAGGTTATTTACCAGCCCATGTAGGATTAATAACCGGTTTCAACCGGTTACCCAATGATAAAACCTTGATTTACTGATTTTTTGTTAGTTCGGGGTTTTTTATGCAACGAAAAATGGTTTAGGGTTTTAATAACAAAATGCTGACAAGTTTGGGGTTTTTTACGCAATTATCCCTTAAACATTTAACTCAAACAAAAAATTTTGAAACAACAAATTAATTATACTTACAACAAATTGTTTAAATAAACATTTCACATGTATATATATATATAGAATCAGGTTCATCAGCGTACCTATGAGATTCCAGCGTACCCTAATGTGAATGATCATTCACATATATTTTTTTTGAATAGACATGTATAAGGTAATATTATAAGACTTTTTTTCAAAAGGAGCAACATCATAAATCTTGTGAATGATAAAAAAAGATCATGTGAATGGTCATTAACACCATTCACATGGTGTGAAATGATCATTCACATAAATATGCATTGACCATTCACATAATTTTTAAGGACACAGAAAGTGTGAATGTATGTGAAATTCATATATCATGTGATAACATTAATTTAAACATGGTTATGAGAAAAAAAATTTTAAAAAAGTTTTTTAAGGTTGGTACCTTCGGGTGCACTTGATTTCGAGAGGTACCTTTTTGAACCTGAATATATATATATATATATATATATATATATATATATATATATATATATATATATATATATATATATATATATATATATATATATATATATATGTGGCGGATTTAATTAATAACAATGGGTGTCACTCGACACCGATAAATTTTCAAAATACTGAGGTACGCATGTATAAAAAACCCGAGTGACACCTACGAAAAATATATAAAATTATAACGTACGTATCTAATTTATATTTGTTGTTTTTATTACTTAAATTTATTAAAATAATATTGAGTTTTAATCAAAATTTTTAAAAAAAAAACCCCAACATAATCTAAAAACAACAATAAAAAATGTTAATTAAGTTAGCCCAAAAGGCTTTAGCACCATAAATTTTAAAAAAAAAAAGCCCAACAGAATATAAAAATAATACTGAGTTTTAGTATTTACTATACTTATTGGTTTTTAGTTTCAATGGTTTTTAATTTAAAAAATCTTGTTATTTGTTAATTATGTGTTGGCAACCCGTTTCGGTGATCTGATTCGTCATAGAAAATATTTCAAAAATCTAGGGTGATGATTAGTGCACACCCCCCATTTTTCTAATTATACACCTCCTTTAATTACCTTAATCATTAACTAATCATTGCATGATTTGATTTATTTAAATTATTGTTAATATATAAATACAATAATGGTGATAATAATGATGGGTCCCACCCACTAAAAAATAAAATAATTATATAGAATTAACAAAGGGAGTGGTGTGTTGTTTATAAATTGGATGAGTCCCACAACATTAAAGAGTAATTAAGTTACTTAAATAAGAGGAGGGGTGTGTACTTAGAAAAAAAAAGTGGGAGGGGGTGTGCGTTTAACACAACCCAAAATCTAAGTATTAAACTTATTTTAAAAAAGTGACGCGGTAACGAAAATTCCTGAATCCGTTCATACATGTATTATTTTAAAATAACATGGTAATAATTAATTATTATTGTTATTATTTTACCGTCGTGACCACAAGTGGGACTGTGGGAGCAATTAACCATATTCAAGTGGAGTAAACGATATTTCCAGGAAGCAACATATTGAAAAACATGAGACTTTTCTTTTAATAAATTAATTTTGTCTGCTTGATTTTTTAAATTCAGATCTGCTTTTATGTAATTAAAATCATTTTTTTTATCCCTCCAACTTGTATAATAGTTTGTTAATAATCATTATCAGATAAGTTATTTATATTTTTAATTTCTAGGTATTTAAGTATTTAGTTTTTAATCAAATTTGAGGTAGAAAATGACGGATTAAATGTTACATTTTACTGTTAATTGGTTTTAAATATGGTTTAAGGACCAAGAAACTAATTGAATGACAAAATTTTTAAGCTAAATTAATTAGTTTGTATAAAAGATTAATTCTTATAACATTATTTACGATCTCTTTGTCAAATTCAATCAGTTTTTTAATAAGTCACATAGTGTGCCTTAAAATAAAAATTAATTTATATGTTATGTATTCATGTTATTTGTCTTTTTGAACTTATCAGTTTATATAATTATTAATAAATTACATTAAATGTCAAGTTAAAAATCTAAATTTCTTTAAATACACAAGACCAACTCGATTCTTTTAGCATTAAATTGGGTTAAATAATTTTCTTAATTTGATGTAACTAGTGGTTAATATAGTGGATATCTATCTAATAACAAAAGAAGAAATTAATTAAATGATATATGAAATTTCAAGACAAAATCACTACTTGGCATTTATAACTTTAAATGTTTACATAGTTGGTTGTTATTAGAGAACATTTTGAAACATTTAATATTTAGAAAAATAATAAATAAATAAATAAAAGAAAAAGGAAAATATACAAGTATAAATAGGCACCATTGGCTAAACACTCCACTCTTGTACATTGGGATCTTTTTCTATCATATCTCAACTTTGAGAGAGAGAGAGAGAAGGATGGGAAGAGCACCTTGTTGTGAAAAGATGGGATTGAAAAGAGGGCCATGGAGTCTTGATGAAGATCAAATCTTGATTTCATACATACAACAACATGGCCATCCTAATTGGCGTGCACTTCCGAAACAAGCTGGTGAATATCTTGATTCCATTCTGACACACGTTTTGCTTTTCAATCATTTTTCATGAAAGAGAATTGAAACTCGTAGTTTTCTTTTGAGGGCTTCCTTTAGTTTTGTGGAAAACTGGCTTTCGGTTTTTGTTTTCCTCACCGTTTGGTTACCATATATCTTTGAAACAATGAGTTTGAATACCTCTTTTTAGTTTTCATTTTTACATTAAGAAAACTTTTTTTAGCATTTGAGTTGCTTGAAATCATGTTTTGTCTCGCTTGATAATTCATCAAACTTAACATGTTTATCTTGCAAGTGTTATAACAATGACATGATTAAACATTTAAATTGTTGTATTTCTTATTTTACGTATATAATGAATGTTAATTTGGTATTCGAATTTGCTTCAAAATCAAACAAGGTTTGTATTATTTTCTTGATTTGTCTTGTGATTGTTAATTTTCTTTAGGTTTGTTGAGATGTGGAAAGAGTTGCCGACTTCGCTGGATCAATTATTTACGGCCGGATATTAAAAGAGGAAACTTTAGCAAAGAAGAAGAGGAAACCATCATCCAACTACATGAAATGCTAGGAAATAGGTATAGTATATATATAATCTTTTTATCACATGTATAATAGAACTATGCTAATTATTGATTAAAGTCTTAAATTATTATTACTTTATTTTATTTTTAAACAACCCAAAAAAAAATGCCAACCCCCCCAAAAAAAACTAATATAAAACTAGAAACATATACATAATACAAGCTATAAAAAATGTCAATCAAATTGTTGTTACAAATTTGTTACTGTTAGTTTTTTCTGTCTGTATTTTCTGTATTATTTCTAACATAAAATTTAATAAGAGTCATCAATGGTACAATGATACAATAGCGTATGAAATTTGACCAAATTAGGAAGACTTGAAACTTTTTGATTTAGAAATGTCTTCAATTTTTGAATTTTGTATACAAAAATAAAATTATTAAAAGTCATGTTTGCTTATCGTTATACTTCAATTTTTCAGATTAATTTGTGTTTAATAATGTAATTAAATATGTAAGCTAGACATATTAATCATTTATTTATTAATATAAAGAATGTCACATGCTAAGATTACTAAATAATAAAATTTAGATCAACAGACATAATGATGACATCGTAAATTTTATAAAATACAGTATAGATTTTATTAATTATTCCAATTGGCCACCACAAATCGCAATCCCGGTTTTCATGCTTGATTAATTAATTTTAATAATAAATGTAAATAATATAAAATACGAATTTTTATTATATAATAATATTTGGGCACAAGCTCAAAATATTCGGATCAGGAAAAAATAAGTATTACAATAAAAAAACTTTTGGTTTTTAGGTTTTGTACCTATTATAAGTGAAGTGATAATAAAAAAAATATTTGATTTTGAATATTAGTTTGTAACAAGAGGTTTGTTTTGTAGATGGTCTGTTATCGCTTCGAAATTACCTGGCCGAACGGACAACGAAATAAAAAATGTGTGGCATACTCATTTGAAAAAAAGACTCGAAAGTCATGAAACGAGTAGCCATGTTTCGAGAAAACGACATACAAAATCCAAACGTTCTTTGAGCACTCCATGTCTTGAAGAACCAACTGTTTCACAAGTCCAACTAGAGCATAACTCCCTTGATGAAGAAAGATCATTATCCGCTCAACCATCAACTAGCGAGTCTTCATCAATCACAGAAGCGACAAACGATTCATTTGGTGCAGCTAAGAATGAGGAAATCAACCATGAGACATTTCTTGATGATAGTTTTTGGTCAGAAGCATTATCTGGTAAGGATGACATCACAGAATCTAATCCAATGACAAGCATATCAGGCGTCGAGATTCCAAAATCTCCATTCAGTGTGATTGAAAACACAGGTTTAAGAAGTTTAAATATCGGTTTTGATACAGATGGCATGGATTTATGGCATGACATTTTCACGCGGATCGAAGAATTACCCGAGTTACCAGAATTTTAGTTTAGGACTTTAGATGTGCATGTGGACCTTTGTTAGCACAATTTTTTTTTTAACATAATAAATGTATGTTATCATTTTATTGAAATATTAGGAATGATAATTAAATATATTATTAACAATAGAATTTGATGTTTGCTTCCGATAGCTATAATAAATCCTTGAAAACTTGTATCATGTTAACACCTTAAAAGTTAAAACACACCTAATTGTTTCTATCTCAAATGCTACAAACCCTAGCCTAGCTAGCAATACTTAGTTTTAACTCATTATAACCTCGATTTTAAGGATTTTAAACATCTGTATCATGATACTAGATTTCACCCATAGTTTTTTCTAGATTGAGGTTTTCCACGCAAATATCTCTGTCTCTTCCCTTTGCTTCACATCGTTTGCTACTGGTTGCAATAGATTCATCTTCTCTTCCCTTTACTTCATATCATTTGCTTCGCATCGATTGGGGTTTAAATTGAGTAGGATGCAAAGTGCGCACTTGTATAAATCAACATGATTTAACAATCATTTTTCCCTTCAAATTGGTACATTAATTATTTTGTATATATATATATATATGTAAAAAAAACTTATTATTGTGGTATATATCTAATAATCATGCAATCATAATATATACATAATGTTTTGTTATGTGTTTTTTATACAGGCATCAACTAGTTTATTAAACACACTGAAAAATTAAATATTTTATTTTACATTGAGTGTAAACGGGATACACCCCACATTACCAGCAGCTTGGCCACATCGCCCCTAGGCCGGTGAGCACGCCACCCTGCTTAGCCAACTCTGTCAATTTTGATTCCATGGCGGCATCCCCATCCGTGCTTGGCTTCCCTTTTCATTCTCTCTTTAAATTTAATAGATTAGGGTATTGAGATAAAAAGATGAGTATTTTTATCTTTTTAAAAGATAGAAAGATTGAGAAAGTAAAAAAAGTAAAAAGCTGACGTGACACAAATGTATAAAGAAATAGAATTTGAGACGGTGATGGTTTGATGGAGATGGTAAATTTTCATTGACTAAGAAGGACAAAGTTGACCAAAATTAGAATTGGATTCCTCATGTGCGATATTTTTAATGTTTTGAATGTGACGTATGAGAGTTGATTAAATATGATCCGTACAGTTTGTATCAAGTCTAAGAATGTGAGATGTTAAACATACATCTCCTTCGGCCCTTTTGTTGTTAATTGTACATTTTTCTTCTAATCTTTCATAAAAAATATTAGTAAGTACTCGTTTGTTTTTTAAATAATTAGATGTCTAATGTCTTATTATATCCGTTTAATAAAGATATGATGTTAAATTTATATTGATCAAATTAGATATTAGAGATAATCAAGATATTAGACATTAAATCAAACAAGACCTAAGTATCATATTATTAGATAGATAATTAAATGTGAATATGTGTGAGAGGGATGTGTAATTAACAAAAAATGGAGAAGATGTGTGTATCTAACACAGTTCGTTTAGATTTAACGCCTAAACTTTTAATTTTGTAAAACCAATCATTATTTTTAAATTATGTTTTAATTAAAATACTTATTTTATCCTTATTATATCTAGGTGTTTGCATTTTAAAAGGTTAAATGAAATAATTAAATTATAATCTATACATTGATACAATTTAAGAATTTACGAAGATTTTATATATATACTATTTAAATCTTCTAACAAATAATTTGTCCTCATTTCTTTTCTCTTCGATTCAATCTACCAAACACAACCTTATCATTTTGTATGGTAGAACGATGAATCTATCAAACAATACTTTGATAATGCCATAAAGTCTCTGATAATAAAGATTAAAGTATAAACAGGACGAATCTCCTTGGCTTTGTGGATTCATTTAACTTTGTCTCTTCTTATAAAGTTGATTTCATTTTTGTTTGTTACTTAACTTCAAAATTAAGAATTATATCTTACAAAACCATTGTTTTGGATCATCAATGATGTAATAGCATATACCATACATCAACTATATTTTTAATATTCGATTTTTTGACCGTGAGACCAGTCGGTCGGAGCTTCCAGTAAATGTGTTACCTTTTTACATCAACAATATATATACATCAATATAAACATACGTAATAAAAACCCATATCACCGGTGGTACATCCACTGCACAAGTCACTTGGTTGCAATGAAGGACATCATGCTAGCCTAAGTACGACGGCGGTCGGTGTCTAACTTTGGCTGACCACAATGTGCTACCTGATCCAAACCACATCCTGAAAAATAAATCTTTGGTAAACTTAAGGTCTAGCAAATAATTTTTTAAACAACATAAACACAGAGCACCAACAAAGTGAATCACAGAGCATGTTCAAGATATGATGACATGAATACATAACATGGAGTGTGGTTCACGCTCCAACCGATGGCGCTTAATTGGCATACGAGTGATTAATCTCGCGTCCCATCCATGGGAATCAAGCGAGTGAATCTCACGCTCCCCCATTAAAATTACGGAGTCATGCTGGATTATTAAATGCCCGTGCTTGCGAAACTCCTACCGCCAAGAACAAATTCCCCGTATCTAAGCTCATGCTGTAGAACGGAAAGCACGTGGAGAGGATTGTGCATCACGATCACATGATGCAATGCATGGTGTGGCCGGTGGTTTTTGACTGTTCATTCAATTGAAGTTAGTCTATCATTTCATGTATCTTCACAAAAATAAAACAATAATTAGTTAGCTAAGACTCGAACCCAAGACCTTTAATTTAATTACACAATAGTTTAACCATTAAGCTACAAGTTACTTTGTTATTAAATTTATTGACATACTTTTTTTAATAATAAACAAACTCTTTAATATATAAATTTATTAAATATCGTATCCAAGATCTCTAATTTCATAGATCAACATCAATTTTATTCACTAATTTTTTACGATGCACTAATTAGCTGATATATTAAAAAGTAACTTTTTTATAAAAAAATATATCAATAAATTTAATAATTAAAGAGCTATTTAACTTAATGGATAAAACATTGTTTTATGGACCCAAAGGTTCTGGGTTCGATTCCCTGCTAAATAATTTAATATATTATTTTTATGAAGAATCATAAAAGTAATGGATCGAATTCAATTAAACGGACCGGTTGAACTGTTGGACCGACTCGATTCCAGACCAGCACATTGGTTTTCTATATATATATATATATATATATATATATATATATATATATATATATATAATCAGGTTTATCAGCGTACCTATGAGATTCTAGTGTACCCAGCGTACCCTAATGTGAATGATCATTCACACATATTTTTTTGAATTAATATGTATAAGACAACATTATAAGACTTTTTTTCAAAAGGAGTAACATCATAAATCTTGTGAATGGTAAAAAAAAGATCATGTGAATGGTCATTCACACCATTCACATGGTGTGAAATGACCATTCACATGGATGACCATTCACATAAACATGCATTGAGCATTCACATAATTTTTAAGGACACAGAAAGTGTGAATCTATGTGAAATTCATATATCATGCGTATAACATTAAATTAAACATGGTTACGTGAAAAAAAAAATTTAAAAAGTTTTTTAAGGTCGGTACCTTCGGGTGCACTTGATTTCGAGAGGTACTTATTTGAACCTGAATATATATATATATATATATATATATATATATATATATATATATATATATATATATATATATATATATATATATATATATATATATATAGAGAGAGAGAGAGAGAGAGAGAGAGAGAGAGAGGGAGGTTCAATGGAAAACCATCATGCACCTGAAAACTTGTGAAAACCGCACTGCACCACCACAAATGCATCAAATTCCTCGCGTGATGCATCAAAATCTCGCGTGATGCATCAAATTTCCCGCCTGATGCATCAAAATCCAAAGTGATGCATCACCTTATTTACGATCATGCCACCGCTTATTTCATGAAATGCACCAAATCGGACGGTATGCGTAGGTTTCCATAGTTTTCACGTGCATAGTGGTTTTCCATTGAACCCACCCCTATATATATATATATATATATATATATATATATATATATATATATATATATATATATATATATATATATATATATATATATATATATATATATATATATATATATATATATATATAAAATCAAAACAAATAACATTGGTTTTCCATTGAACCCACCTATGGTGCGGACAGCCGGAGACCTTGTAAGTACGACGTGTCAGGGTTTTGACGCGGCATGTCGCGACAAGACTGCACCTCCCAACTTACGGGTTAATCAACAAAAATTCTAAAAACATATATCATTTAATACTAATCAATTTTGAATATTTACAAGGCATTAAATATATGTTTGTAACCATTTTTAACCAACCAAATCCTTGAAAACATCATAAATCATCATTTTTTTTCATTTAGGTCCATAAACACCTTTCATAGAAAATCATATACTTGGTTATATATAATAGCTAAAACTTCGAAGCTTTGACGTGTAACATGAAAATCATCATTTTTGACCAAACTTAAAAATGCATAACTCACTTAAAACTCGACCATAGCATGTAGTCTTTTGAAAGAAGCTTGATAAACACCATGAAAACGTTTTCCAGTCATTAGTTTCGAGTTTGGTTGAGTTTTGACAAAGACACCATTTTTGAGCTTTAAAATTTCATCAATAGAGTTTCAGAGGATTGAAGATTTCCAGAGAAGTTATAAACACAAAAAGATGCGTAAAGTTCGTATGTAGAATATAGGAATCATAAAACACCAGTTATAAGGTTATACCTTAAGATTTTGCTAGAGAGAGTTTGAAAGATTGTTGCTCTTTTGCTTGCACATCGGCATTTATAAAAAAAAAAAAACATTCTTAATAATAAAAGCTCAAACTAATCTCAAAAGCTAATTCAAATAACTTCTAATTTTGAAGCTTATAATTTTAAAAAGTGATAATTACAAAAATAGTCAAATCTCACATGTTTATTCACTTTTTAGCCATTTTATATACATTTTACCAAAATAGCCACACTTTACGTTACCGCATTTACGTGATAGCCACAATTTACGTGATTTGTACTTTTTTTTTTCATTTTTTAATGCATTACGTTACAAAATGTGTTTGGTCACGTAAATTGTTGTACTTTACGTGACCATTTTTTCTCCTTCCCCATGAATGTTTGGTGAGATGTCTTGTCACCTTTTGTAATGCATTCATGGGGAATGAGCAAAAATGGTCACGTAAAGTACAACAATTTACCTGACCAGACACCTTTTGTAACGTAATGCATTAAAAAATGAAACGTAAATTGTAGCTATCACGTAAATGTGGTAACGTAAAGTGTGGCTATTTTGGTAAAATGTATATAAAATGGCTAAAAAGTGAATAAACATGTGAGATACGACTATTTTTGTAATTATCCCTTTTAAAAAACTCTTCATAAAATGGTCTCTCAAACAAATATTTTAGATTGAGCTTCTAAAAAATCATTAGCTTTGTGTCAAATATAGCTAAAGTGACGTTGGTTTTTAATCAAGGTATTACTCTTTGAATATTCTTAAGCATGACAAGCATTAACTATTTAAAAAAAAAAAGAAAGAAAGTAGAAACCACTTTATTTGGTCCGTCACCACTTGAAAGTAGTGACCACCTTTTTAGGCGGCTAAGATGACTAAAACACAATTAAGAGGATGTTTGGTTTTACGTTATTAACGAGATTATTAGCTTATTACGTTGTAATGATGCAGATAATTGGTTTAAAATGTATGGATTGCATACATTAATAAGTGATTATTTGCGTTTAGAGTTAATCCTACAACACTTTTTCATAAGTTAAAAAATGTAGCTTATTTGCTTAATATGTGATTATTTGGTCATTTTACAAGTTAAAACACAAATCCAAACACTTTAAAAATTGATTATTTGATAATTATGATAGCAAACAACAGAAGCTAAACCAAACACTACATTTCTGACAACATTTTTTGTTACAACTACTATTATATTATTAGTTTCCAAAACGCTACAACACTTTTTCTAACGCAAATTCAAACACACTCTAAACCGAATTAGGTTAATTGTTATCTCCGATTTTAATTTGAGAGTGAAGTTTTGATTGGTTGAACTATTATATATCTGGTAATTAAACAAATATGATTTTTACTCAAAAGTTGTTGAACAAAAAAACGTAGTAAGAAATAACGATACTTTTTTTAAAGGTCACATCTATAATCTATAACATATATACTTTTAAATGAGTAATTAATTTGTTACGTGTCGACCTCTCATTTAATTCGTCACGTGTCAAAATTTCAATCTGCCACATGTTATTATTAAAATTTGATATGAATTAAAATAAAATCTGATTCAATCTAATGTATAATTAACTAAAATATAATAAACTTAATTTTTTATAATCAATTCATGTGTTTTTATAAATATTTATTCTTAATTGTTTTTTTAAATTCAACCAATGTATAGTATACTAGTACATGGGTATATAACCTAATATGTTACCATTTAATTATCCTACGCTAACGTCTATTTTTGCAACGAGACTTGAATCAACAAATACTTGGCTAAAACATCTTAATACCACTAGGCTTTGCCCTTTGGTAATAAGAAATAAAGATACTAATTAGTTATCAAAAAGTTTAAACAAAATTAAAAACTAAAAGAATTCACATATAGGAAAAATTAAATGATTAGAAGATAAAAACAGTAATAAACTGATAAATGATTATGAAAATATATGGTGATAAAATGTAATTAAAATAATTGAAAGTGAGTGTCAAATAATAAAATTATAAGCAATTTACGCTTTCAAAAACTCCAAAAAAGGCTTCAATGAGTTTTTGTCGTTTTGACGATTTACATAATTTTAAAAAGACTTCAAGGGAGACGTACGTATTTTAAAAGACTCGGAGATAAATATAATTTTTTAAAAGTAAAATGGAGAATAAAAATATTTCAAAGAAGACCTACTTTAAACTATAGCACCATTATTATAAATCAACTATCGTTATAGTTTGGATTTTTAAATATTTCATCAATTTGGCATGAATTTAATCTTTAATGTAAATTATAATGCACTTGAGAAAAAACAATGTTATTTTAGTAGGATCTTAAAAGTTAAAATCCTGATCTCTATTATTCAAAGAAAAAAAAAAGATGTTGGGTAAGATTTTAATCTTGAAAACCTGAGTAAAAATATTATATTGTTGATAATAAATTATATTTATTAGACATCTCTCAAGACTATGTGTCCTTTTAGAGAAAATATATATATTTGAAACAGAATAATATATATTTTTAATCGTAACAATTAGCACATTTTTTTGTTAACGACTGTATCAAAAAATGTGTATTTTCGTTTAGCGTTATATTTGTAAAATCTGTAACTAATAATAACATATTGATGTGACCAAATTTTAAATTAATTATCTCAGTTTTCACATTATCATCTATGTGCATAACTATAAGTACTATGAAAAAGATAAGTAAGACTTTTAAATCTATACTATATATAATAAGAAAACTACTTGGAGTTTCTGGACCATTGGATGGAAAGAAATCAATGGTCCAGATTAATGACAACTCATAATTATTTATAAAATGTCTCTTATACCCTTAATTAAAATCAATAATTATACCCATGCCATTTTTTTAGTTCATTTTCCAAAATTACTACTTTAACTTAATTAGATTAAATTTTGATTTTAACTTTTTCGTTAATGAATTAATATTAAATTAATATTTATCTAAAATAAATATGTGTCATTATTATCCTTAATGATCATATTTAAATTCAAATGTAAAAATTTGGATTTAAATGTAGAAGTGTATTAAATAAAGTTAAAAATTTTTTGTTAATTATTTTGCTAAGATTTAAAATTTAATTGATAAAACTTCAATTGTGAATATGATAAATTTTGATTGTTGATTTTCAGATATTCCATTTTTATATTTTATCATTTTCAAAATATATACACATTCACATAATTGAAGTTTTTTGTTTCTTACATTGATATTTCATATTTAAAGTTAATAAAAATTCAAAGATACATTTTTTGCAAACAAATATTATTTGTTTCTAATAATACAATATAATAATATTTTTTATTTTATATCAAACAACTAAGTATTTTTTTGTATTTAATTTAACTAGCTTTCAAATTTTTTTATTTTAATTATATATAAATTTTATAATAATTTATTAAAATATAAAAAAATGTATTTTCTAAATCAACTCATGTAATACATGGGTTGATTAACCTATATATTATAATAAAAATTTGAATTGGTTGTGGAAATTATTTTTATTCTTATGTATAATAAAGGATAACATCAAATGTCACGTGTCACCTCTACGTTCACCAAAAAAATAATTATAACTTATAAAAAAAGATAAAGATACTCTAATTTTTAATCTGTAAATAAAAAAAAATAAACACAATTATTATTTTTGTATGTTTTTATTTTTACTCATATACATTTTATATAAATAAATTTAATTAAAATTTTCCACGTAATACGTGGGTTATAAACTAGTTAACAATAAAAAAATGAAAAAAGGTATCATAGTTTCTATGGCCAATGGCGCGACGGATGACTTGATAATATTTAAGTTCAAGTGAGTACCACTCATTATGCAGCACACCAAAATGAACCGTTCTTAAAAGTAAATTTATTTGAATTTTTTTTTCATGAACACGTTTTAATTAACATTACACAAATGATATATAAATTTCACGCAAATTCAAACACTCTAAGTGCATGAAATCACGCATCACATAAATGCACGTTCACATATATTCAAAATTATGTAAGGTGTACGTTCACATCACTTTTAGGAGTTAGGAGATGTAAATATTTGTGAAATTTACATATTATCTTCATGATGTTTCTTAAAACATGTTTACGGGAAAAAAATTAAAAAAAGTTTTTTTAAAGGTGGTACATTCTGGTGCGTTGCATAATGAGCGGTACTCTCTTGTACCATATTCTATATATATATATATATATATATATATATATATATATATATATATATATATATATATATATATATATATATATATATATATATATATATATATATATATATATATAAACCCATTGTTTACATCATCACCTAGTTGGTCATCATGAATAATTGAATATGATACTATAGATTGGCAAAACCAAAGTCTAATAAATATGAATAAAAAACCTTAAGTTGAGCATTATGACTGATAAAAATATTTTGTTTGCTACCATGATATGATATGTAATTAATTCAAAAGAAAATAGGCCCAAATTTGATGTGTTTTTCCAACCTTTTCCCTACATCTCAACCCTATCAAACTATTTTGTAGTATGATTTACAAAACTTGTGTATTTTGGATGAGTCATTGATAATTAGATATAAATATGTACAAAAAACATTTCAAATAAAATATAACTTCACAAATTGACAGGTGGTGAAACTTGAAAATTTGTAGAATCGGCCCATCATCTTTTTATGGAATGCGAGAAGATTACCCCGGTGTGGCGTAACATTGAAGGGTGGTGGAACTTGAAGATGACTAATAGAGGTTTCGTGGAAGAAGTGATTCAAGTGAAGACTTTAAAATGTGGAAACAAGAAAAAAAGCTAGGGCACTGTAGGAGGTATGCTTTGTGTTTTTTAGTTCATTTGGGGTTGGAGGAATTGTATAACGATGTCCGATGATGAGTAGGATTCGAAGATTCGTGGTGAGGATATCTTCTCGTTGATTCAAAATTTGAGTATGCTTTAGGTTGAAAATAGATTTAGAGTGCATTGCAGGGGGTCGTGTCTTCATGATTGGATCTCCAATCTATCATCTCTTTTTGTGTAAGGTGTTGTTCTTTTACATACGTGATAAGTGACTGAAAACTGATTGCAGTGCTGATTGATAAGTGACTGACGTTGATTACTAAATACTGAATTATTAAGTTTGTTTTTTTTGTATATTGAATCTGTATGATATATATAAATATAAGAACAAAGTTTGAACACAAGAATGATACACTTATATCTATTTTTTTAACATATAAACATAAATAAATCTAAATAATCAAGTTTGTAAATATATATAAAACGTATTTCAATTTTTCTTGTGATGACTTTTATGTGCTGGAACCACTTTGAATAAAATTTTCAAAAAATAAATAAATAATAGGGTCACAAATTAAAATATTTCCATGGCACGATACTTGTCATCTTTATATCAATAAAATTAGTTATAAGCCCATTTAAACTAAATGTTTTCACAATGTAAATTTAAATGTAGAGAAATAGATCCTCATAAATAAAGTTTTTGTTTTGATCAAATTCTATACCAAAATATATAAATAAGTAGGTTGATTATATATAATTTTTCATATAAAAGTAAAATAAATGAGAATGATCAAAGTACATATAAAATTTATGCAAGCATTTATTTGCTCGAAACGATGGAGCAAAGTCAAGGAACCCTTTTTTCAATATGAGTGTTCTTGTGGAATGCCCATAAGTTGTTAGAAAATTTTTGGAACCGACAAAACTTGAGAAGATGCATTGAATGTTCAAATGATCGTGTATTTAACTTTCGATAATAAGTTGATACCCATTTGTCGTAACCAGACATTCAAATTTTGTTATAGGATAATACATAAAAAAAATGAATTAGTATCTAAATGATACAAATTTGTTTGTATATATAGAATGCTTCCCAATGAAATCAAATAGATAAGATCGATTAACTTCCAATTCAACTGACTAAAACAGTTGAAACCGCCCAAGCTGCATCAGCAACGCAGTCTTATCTTAACAGCATCAACGTTGTTAAGGCAACAACACTATCTTCAAAACACCTAATATGTTAAGTTTTCTCAAAGTTGTTAAACTTTCATGCTATTAGTAAATGAAATTAACACATCAAGCCATAAATTTCTTACATCAGACCACCTAAGGAATTTGTATGTGTTTTGAGGCGTTGCTCCAAACCCCTCAAGGGGAGGCTCTCCATTGATTCCCGCTTTAACGTTTGGCTCTTGACTTTGGTCAAACTTATACAATTGTACACTTCGTACCTCCATACTCGTTCTAGTCCCAACCAAAACCAATAAAACAAGTCAGAATTACACTAAAATAATAGCATAAGCGAGATTTGAGGTACAACAAACCGTGGTTTTAAGCATCAATGACTCAAAAATCTCTAGTGGCAATTTTTAATGGCTAGGATAACTTACTAAATATCAGTATAGTTCATTTAGAGGGGCCAAATCCATGTCACTTTTCTAACTCAACATTGATTGGAAGCAAAACTAAAAGATTAGATGGTGTAAGGCCTCAACGAGGAGATGGAAATAATAGAAATAGAAGTTAGAAACTAACATTTAAGCGGGGCAAATCATAGAGCATCTAATGAAGTAAGGGTTCTTGCATTCGACACCACGATGACATCTAAGGCATGTGAAAAAACAAATGGTCATCAAGTTACGATAATTTTATGATTTGCTGGTTCTGGTTCACATCGTTAATTACACGACCATTTCATTTGTAATTCTTTTAAGATACAATCCAACCAAAAAAGTTGCAGCATAAACGAAATATGACCAGAACTTCATCAGATAGATACATCTCAACTCTTGCACCACAAGATTAGATATACATTTCACTTTGTTCTCAATAAGGAGATCCAAACTATGCAATATCTTAGGACACTTTTGGTACAAGGTAATCAGGAAAATGTAATTATTTAAGTTTATAAACTTCTTTTAACAAATGATAACAAAGTGACTGATTATATAAACTTTTATATAGATAGAAAATAAAAGAAAACAAATGAAAACCCATTATATTTTCATGTTCTTTTAATCATCTCCACTTTAAGAAACAATGTGAATAAATCGAACTATTTATTCCATTTATGGCTCAAAACAATGGGTAAAACGCTAAAAAGGTGTAAAAGCCCGCAAAAGGACAACCTAATTCACTTGGTTACCAACTTGGCACAAAACAAAACATACATATCCAAAGCAGAAAATCAACATACAATTTTCACTGCATTTGGTACAAGTCAGCATAGCATATGATTACTCTTGCATTGACTACGAAAAGGATTGATTACCACAAGCAAACTGAAGAATCTCATTTGAAAATGGCAACTCTGCCTATCACAATAATAAATGTTCAAAAATTCAAAAGTCCTCTGCTAACAGAGACACTACATCACAAACAGCTCTCACCATCCTTAATTTCAAGAAACTAAAGATGGTGTTATTTTGAGGGGTGAAAAGTAGCTGCTCGGAAATTCCCACAAATAGTATGAGCATTTATAGCACATGACTATGGAGAGAGAGTGTTAAAAGATGATTTATGAAAGGCAAGAGTATGCAAGAGCCTTTTCCTCCGTTAGCTCTTCGGCTGTCAAGTCCAGCTTCTTCCTTGAGAACTCATCGATTGAAAGACCTGAGACATGAAACAATTCATATGTTAAAACTTGAAACATATAATTGCTACTTGAAAATGCAACACATTAAACACGGTTAAAAGAGCAGCAACGGAAAAGCACATTCTTTCATCCCTTCAAGTTGTGAGAATAGGTCTTATATAAACTATTAATTTATTAACTAGGTTCTCCAGTAAAATTAAACGAAAAATGCCAGGAACTAGTTGCATATTTTTATCATTGATCCATTTTGATGATTACATCTTTTTTGGTCCTATTCATTGATTACAGAAATTAAAGAGTCCTGAACTAAAAGTTTGAGAAATGGCTCATTTTGGTGAATAAAATTTGAGCTGATTCAACACTTTTAATTACTAAAAAGGAAAATATCAGAAAGTATAATTATAAATATAGATCATCTCAAACAATAATTTTCTTTTTACCATTCTTTGAGTTTAAAGAAAATTCAGGCAAATTTGGGAGTCAAATATGAAAAAGTTTCACCTTGAACTATTGTCCATTCTCCATTGCGGCAAGTGACTGGGAAGGAGTAAATAAGCCCAGCTGGAACATTGTATGAACCATCAGAGTACACACCCATTGAAACCCAAGTTCCCTATAATTTGCATCACAATGTCAAGGTAAAACAACATCAGGATACAGAAGTAAAAAAAAAAAACAAGGAATAGTCATTTGTGTCGTTCAATCAGACAGAATTACATTAAAGAAAACAAGACTGACCTCTGGAGTTCCACAGACCCAATCACGGATATGGTCACAAGCAGAACTTGCAGCAGATAGTGCACTAGAGAGCTTCCTAGCCTTGATGATTGCAGCCCCACGCTGTTGCACAGTGCTAATGAATCCAGATTTCAACCTAAACAAACAAACGACATGTATAATAAGTGCACAATTAAATATATTCAGAAGGGGATAAAAAAAAAGCTCCTTTATAGGGAGGCTAACATACCATTCATCATCGTTAACGAGCTCTGGGACAGACTTTTCTCCAGCTGAAGTTGTAACAGTTGCATGAGTGACATCAGGGTACTGAGTTGATGAATGGTTACCCCAAATAATAACATTTTTGACATCTGATACTTGAACATTAAGTTTCTCTGAGATTTGTCCGAGCGCCCTGTTGTGGTCTAGCCTTGTTAAACAAGTAATATTTTTCTCAGGGATGGATGGTGCAAATTCCTTCAAGATCAAAGCGTTGGTGTTTGCTGGATTAGCAACAACCAAGACCTGGAATAAACCAAATTTATTAGGATGATGTTACACTAGTGATGACAAGAGTAAATTAGACTTTTATTTGAACATGCCAAAACACAAAGGGAGTAGATCAGGCAATGTTCTACACTAGTGATGACAGAGTAAATTTATTAGGATGATATTACACTAGTGATGATAGAGTAAATTAGACTTTTATGGTTAACCATTTTTGCATTGCAGTGTCTTTGTTCTACGGAGAACAAAGGCCACTATCACTTTTTTCCACACCATACAAATAAGACCAACAAAATGAAATCATTATCTGCAATGGCAAATTTAAGGCATACGGGTGGCTTTTGCCAAAACTGAGGCAATGCTTAATTTTAAGCTCATGGTGAATAATAATAAAACCATTTACTGCAAATGAACCTTTAAAGGTTAAAGGATATATGATTTCAATCTTAAGTTTACTTTTATTAGCACAATGAGTAGAAAGAAATCAATATTATTCCCGGAAAGAAGTCTGGCAGTGTTAACTCTTCACCTACTGACCTACATCTACATGACACCCTGGAAACATCATCGGATAGCATCACAAAACAATACTCACCTTGCAGTTCGCTGCAGCATGCTTCTCAAGAGCAGAAGCTTGGGCCTTGTAAATCGAGACATTCTTGGACATCACATCTTTTCTTTCCATACCTTCCTTCCTGGGGAACCCACCCACCATGACTGCTACATTCACACCCGTGCATGCCTCAACAGCATCCGTTGTGGCAACGACTCCTGTATAAGCATTTCAGAACACTTCTAATATCAGAAAGATACCTCACCTCTTCACAAGCATGAACAGCTACTAACACTAATACAAAACTATCAAAAGCAACAACAATAACAATATAGCAAGTCAATTAAATGAAGACCTTTAAGAAGAGGGAATGCAGCATCCACCAACTCCATTTTAACTCCATTCAAAGCCTCTGCAGCTGGTGGAATATCGAGCATGTGCAAGATCACTGGCTGGTCAGGACCCAACATAATCCCTCTGGCAATCATGGGAACAAGAGCATATCCGATTTGTCCTGTGAAAAATGAATAGAGCTTAATTAGTATGTTGCTTTTGATTCAAACCTCACCATAAGCCTAAAAACACGTCTATGAGACTGCAGATCTGTTGATATCTGAATAGGCAAAACTAGTTACATCTTCCAGATATATACAGATCTTTTCCAGATCATAAGTCAAAACTTTAAGCAATAGCCAGTTCAGTTGTACTAGTCAGTTCAATAATCAAAGCATAAACAATGTGTAACCACTATTTCAAAATTCCGTGTGGTTCGGTACACACAATCGCAGTTTTAAATGGCATAAACTGAGGAGGATTGAAGGACTCAGTTATCCACATATTAACTAAGAGCTATCATGTCCAACTACTTTGAAAACATATCACGTGATCTTTAAAAGAACTGCGTATTCATGCACTTTGTAAGATACACCTAAACATCATAAGAATACATCACGGCTTTGTGTTAATTAAACATTAAAAAAACTGCATACATTTAAAATTTTGCACATCAACCCCAAGATTCAAACCTGAAACTCAAACTAAAATAAACAGGACACTTAATTCATTCAATTCTTCAATTCACTAGAGAAACCAGCAAAACGCTAATTCCCCATGATCTATAACTCAAATAAAAAAAAACCACAAAAGCTTGATGGATTTAGTCAACTCGGGTCAAAGCAAGTAGAGATAGCTCAGATCTAACTTAATTCGAGGTCAAAATCAGATCGCACACACTCCTGTGATTCTTTTGTGTGTGTACTGCAACACTTGATCAGTGGCCAATTAGATAAGGTTACAAGTAAACATGATCAGATCAGATAACTTGAAACCGAAAAGAAAGAACAGTTAAAGCTTCTAAACAAATCTAAAGAAGAAATGATTAGATCCATAATCACTAACAATTAGTACAAATTAACAACGCGACAGAAACTTAAGATCATCATACCTGCAGCACCAGTAACAAGAACACGAACCGGATCCTTGGCCATTGCTAGCGATCTGAACAGAGAAACAAGATTCGAAATATATGGTAGTCGATGAAAACGATGAAAATGGGAAAGCCGAAAAGCTTTTTGTAGAGCGGATGAGCTGAGAACTGATATTTATGCAGGTGACGATGAGGTAGCGGACCTAGTGCATCCCGAGGACCATCTAATACGACGTCGTTACGGATAAGATAACTTGCTTTATTTCTTTGACTATTTACATTTTGGGCCTGGATGCCTCGGGTACCACACACCTGGCCGAATAGTGGTTGTGGGCTTTCCTTTTTATACCCCTGGGCATCGAATTTTATAAAATAAATCTTTTTTTTTTTTCCAAAAAAAAAAAAAGAAAACTAAAATTCTAGACAATGTTCAATTTTTTAGTGATCCGAAGTAGTTCCACAACTACTATCGTGGTTGTTGCCAACGGGGATCCCCATTCCAAAAGGTTACTGGGCCGACCATTAAGTCCAAAGTTGTATGACACAGTTACGATGCCAATAGAGAAATCATGGTTTCTTCTTCCTCTTGATCCTTGAACAAAAAAAGACCTTGTCATCAGCTCAACTAAGAGTTCCGAATCAAAAAAGTCAACTGAACTTTACTTAAGACGATGGAACCGAGTGCCAAAAAAACTATTTTCGCTTCAAACTACTAGTAATTGAACGAATTTGAAGGTGCTACTGCCCCAATAGCTAATTTAGAGGTTGCTTGGCCGGTGTCTGGCTAAACTAGATGGTTTTGATTTCATCAGCTGAAAGTCTCACACTCTTTACGCTATTTCAACAAAGACAGTGAGTGGTAAAAATGGATTTGATAGAAGGGAAGTGGAGCGATGTGCATGGAGCGGTCAATCTTTTTCATCTTGTCTTTGTTTAGAAGCTTATACTTCGTATTTGGTTTGCTTGTAAATCATTTATAAAAATGATATCATACATATAATTCTATTAATAGTTTGTCTTAATGTGTTATTTTTTTCATCATTATGTGCATCTTTAAAATAAATTAATCTAAATGTATCTCTAGTTAAACATTGCACTTGATGGTTAGAATGAGAGACTACCTTGTCGCGTAAGACTGATACGTGTATATCTTGTACTTGTAGATACTAGCATATTTATGTTACGTTATTAGTTGGTTGATGCCTTGAATACGAAAGAGAACCAAACATAATTTGATATGTAAGTTTGTGTATCGTGAGTTTTATGTAGAATTGGCACGGCTGCTCTTTGCCTTGTTGACAGTCGTTTGAAATTTTTGTTGCTTGATGGTTTAATACAATTTGCTATTTCAAAAATAAAATAAATCTGCGTCATCTAGGTTTCATACTTTCGTCAAATTTTCTGGTATCTAGAATTTCAAAGTAAAGGATTAATAATTGATATGTCATGCAATTCTTATATTATGAAGCCATTTTTAAATATTAATTAATTTAAGTACTAACATGTCTAAGACGAATAAAACATTAGTGGACATAAAATGTGAATACTTGTATCAATCAATATTAGTAAATTTATATTTGTTAGTTATATTACATATTATATAATTTTTGCATAATTTACATATTATATATGATAGACGCGTAATTTTCATAATTTGACAAGTTGATGCTAGAGAGAAAACCCTACGTCCATCTTTAGAGACAAAAATATGTGTTTAAAATAATAGGATTAAAAATAATAAATATCAAATGAAGAGTGAAACTCGATATTAACAATATCTATTCATAAACTTATAGTCACATTGACCATGAAAGTTTTTTATTTAATTTAAATTTTTAGTTGAAAATGACCCATGAATTGTTTTTTTCAAAAGCATGCAAATTTGAATCATCAAAGTTATTCCATAAAAAAAGGCATGCTTTTGCATAGTTATGAAAGTCAAATTGCTTGTCTAGGGTTTTATGTTTATTTTCTTTATAAATATATACAATTAATAATAATTAAGTAATTAACATATGACACATCAAAGTCATTGGGATTTCTTAACGAGGATCATTGGTCCCTAAATGTCTTAATTTCGGTCACTAATAATACCATCTAGGAATTTATTTTACGTAGGTGTTTATATTTGACATTGTGTTAATTACTTAATTTATATGTTTACCCTATAATTTGATGGGGGGACACCATAAAAGTGTAGTGTTATGGGCATTTGGCCATGTTGAAGGGATGTTAATTATTGAGACTTTTACGGTTATCAGGAGACGTTTGGTTTTGATTTTCATGAGTGACTATTAGATTATTTTGTTATAGTAACGTAAATAATGCATGTTAGGTGTTTGTATAGTATTGTTTAATAATTGATGATGAGAATTGAAAATCTATATAATCAGATAGAGGATGGGAATGGTTTTCGTAATTCATTTTAATGTTTTCATGGGACGATGACGGTATTATAACACCCCAGATTTATTCGATATCATACAATATTTCTGGTTTGCTATCAAACATAATAATCTACATCAAAAGCCAAAAATAATTAATAGGGTTATTCTAGCTTAAAATAGCAACTAACCAACAACAATTGTAATCAACAATGTACTCGATGTTTTTTTCTACACGCTACAAAAACTTATATTGTTAAAGCATCCAACTCAAATTAATTGATACATTGTAACATTACGTGATGATTGAAGTATTGAACGCTGACTCAATGTTCACATAGGTTGTCTGTCAACACCAAATGCTTACTGGATCGTCATGAATTAGCAACATACTCCTAATAGCAATCTACTTTACCACATGTCATTCTTTTATTTTTATCTTATTTAATATATTATTTTATTAAAACAACTTTTGTTTAATCTTGTAGCTTTCTACATAACAAATGGCTAGAAAAGCCAGAACTTGGTCAATGGGTTGTATGAGGTTGATGTAATCAAACAATGTGACAAAAAATCTCAATGTCTAAAGGATTGTTGGATCTTTGTATCTCTTGAAGGTTGTTTCAATATCTGCCATCACATCTTGCGGTAAGGGTCTTTCTGTCGTTAAATAAGCATCAATATCCTCTTTTAGTTGTTCTAAGGATGTTGCACCGATGATTGCGCTTGTCATGAATGGACGGTCTCTCACAAATCCAAGTGCTAGTTCAACCGGAGTCAATCCATGTTTCTTTGCCACTTCAATATATTCTTTCGTTGCTTCCTGGTATATATGAATATAACATGTGTCAAATAAAGTGATGATAAGGATTGAACACACCATTTTCTAATGTAACCTACTAGAGAACCACTAGAACAATCTAAGGAAATTGCTTGATGATTTATAACATATTTAATTTTCCAGATTTTTTTTTGAATGAATGAAGTCTATGGATTTTATAAGTATGAACGATTAAGTCCTTCGATCATGGAAGTTGATATGTAACCGGTTTATCCTGTAAATATTATTACGTGAACTTAATAAAATAAACGATTGACCCTTGAACTTTATAAAACGCATGAGTAATTCCAAGCATGTGATTTATTCACTTGATTGGTTTGGACTTAATTATTTGTTTTATAATTCACATGATTGAACTTAACCCTTCATTTTAAAAAATCCAAAGATTAAATCGTTTTATTTCATAAATTTCATGCAATATGTTATCTATCAACTTTCATGATCATAATCACTAAATAGTTCATTTTATAAACTCCAAATCATTCAAGAACAATGTCTAGGGACTTGAATCTTGATCTCTCATAAACGAAAGTCGGGTGAGATTTTTTGTTAAAAATTTTCCCTGATGTTTTAACCGATACTAAATTCGGGGCAAAGTAAACAAAACACAACATACTTTCATCACTTTATCACTAAAGTCCCTCAACATTATTTGTTAGTTGTTATACCATAGTACTTTATTTCTCAAGTAGGTATGTACATGCAAAATATAAGAACAAAAAACACGAAAGCACATGGTATTTTCACATTATTTTTTTAAAACCTTATATTTCATCTGTCTTATTCAAAACTGTATCAAATTTACATACATTTGAAATAGGGGTGGCAATTTTAGCCCATTCAGGTAAACGGGTTGACGACCAAAAGTCATAAATTTTATATAATTTTGATTTTTTTTTCAAAGAACAATTTTTTTAATACACCATTTTTATAAATTTTCATTTTTTTAAAAAAATATGTTCTATCTTAATATTTTACAATGGGTCCATTTAACTGTTCGGCCCGTTTGGCCCTTTGGGTCAAAATTGTCACCCCTGATTTGAATAATAAAATACAAAGATTTAACCAATACGAACTATGAACATATAAATATAATTATTAATACCTCTCAGAAGTCAAAACTTAGACCCAAAATTATATAAGTTAAGGTGATGGAATACCCGGGCAATGGATTTATTGTATCTTTCCATGTATCCAGGGAATAGCTGAAGCCTGCCCCTTTTAGCAGCTTCAGACTCGAAATCCAGATACTTTCCACTCAATGATCCACCAGCCAAGGGTGAATAACAAAGTAAGCCCACATTGCAGTTATTTGGGTGGCATACTTCAACAAGATCAGCTGTAAGCATCCAAAACACGCATTAATTTTGGGTAGCAGGTTCAAACAGATCAAGGTTAGAACATTGGGAGGTCAGAATTCATGGTGACATCAGATCTTGAATGTCCCTAGCCTTGATAAATTAAGACATCATTTATATAATACCAAACATCTATGAAATTATCGTTGACTTCACTACTTGATGACATGGCTTAAAAATTGGATCCTGGGGCTTTATGATACTATTTTCTTTATGTTCTTTCTTGTCTACTTCAGATACGGTGTACACACTGAACAGTTGAAACCATTCAACTTATGCACCACTAAATTAAACAGGTAAGTACGTTAATAGAATTTGGATAAGCCTATAGCAATCATTGCAAACATCACCCACAAAACATATGAATAGTGATTAAGATCAAAAGTTTTCAAAGTAATACATCTAACACTTTCTAGTGGTGGACAATAGCATGATAAATGAACTTACCTTCAAACTTGGTTCTTACTAGCAGACTGTAACTGTTTTGAATGCTGACAATCTTTGGAAGTCCTTCAGCTTTTGCAGCATAAATGAATTCCATGACTCCATAGGAAGTTTCATTTGAAACACCAATGTAGCGGACCTAGTCATAGAAGTATGCCATTATTATGACTTTATGAACACTATTCATATATACTTTTGTCTGCATAGCAGGGAAGGATTGTATTCCATGTCATCATTACTAATCTCCATATATTTCATCTTGTTTTCTATAGTGTCAAATGTGGACTTAATTATTTGGACTTAATGAACACTATTCATATATATTTCATCATTACTAATCTCCATTTCCATATATAGGGTCAAATGTGGACTGAATTAAGAGGATGATATGACAACAAATATATATAGATTTGTGCAAACACATTAACCTATTCAATATTTTTGCAAATGTGTAAAATAAAGAATTTTTTGTTGCACTTATAAGAGCAGAACAATATTCCAAGTTTACAAGTGTTTGGGAATAATAATAAAAAACTTCAGAGTTATAAGTGCATAAAAAACTTCATGCTTTTAAGCATATGGAAATAATATGGAGATTTGGAAAAAGTTCATGCTTGAAAGCATGCAAATAATAAACTATAAGGTATACTCTATTTCTTCACGCTTAGATGTGCGGAGATTTAGACAATTTGCCCATGCTTTTAAGTGAGGAGTTTAACAGCTATATCCACGTTTTTAGGTACGAAGGTTTAGAAGCAATTTTTCACAGAACATTTCTTTTACACCTAAAATGAGAAGACACAAGTATCATGCACAAACTAAAACTATATATCATGTTAATTTTTGGGTCCAAATATGTTAGTACAGTTGTTAAATAGTTCATTAATGCTTGTAGATATTTGACATTCCAAAACTCAAAAGTGGATAGGGAAGGACTATAGATGAAATACATCATTACCTTTCCTTCATCAATAAGTTCTTGAAAGGCCCTTAGCTGTTCAACAAATGGCACACTTTGCCTCCATTTCAAAGGATCATAAGAATACTCGCCAAACAAAGGCACATAGCGATCTGGCCTGGAGAGGAATTCGGAAATATGTGTTGGCAATGTATGATTTCTGACTTATACTATGCATATGTGAAGACACAGAGAGTGAGTGAAAGAGTGAGAGTGAGAGCATCTTTTTTTGGGATGCAACTGCCATGGTGACACATTATGTAGGATCCAGATGACACATGTTACGTGGTTATGTATTCTAATATTAAGAATAGCGGGGAAGTTCATGTCTATATAGAAGATCTCCAATACTTGTCTGATCCAAGAGATATAGATACCAGACGACAGCATAAACATCAGCACGCACTGAGTCAAGAGATATAGAAGATCTCCAATGTTTGTTTACAATTAATGAATTTCTGTTTTGCTTCCATAACCACATCCTTCAGAATTCAAGTTCATTTACATTTTTCATAGTCAACAAATTCGATATGGAACATTCTATTGTGTATCATGTAGACCATAGCTATATTTTAAACTACTTTTTGAAGTTCTCATCATTTCCCATGTGGGACAAAAGCATAGATACAAGAAGCCTTTATAATCAGCAAGGCTTTTCCAAATTTCTCTTGTCCAACGTGGGACAAAAGTCTTGTTAATTATAAAGTTCATAGTTTTTATGCACTTGTCACACAAGTTGAATGAAAACTTCTAATGCAGCTATAAAAGCTTTGTCATGCATCAATTATTTAACCAGGAAATAGCTACATACTTTCTTTAATGTTTCGACAAGGCCAGCTTTGACCGTGGAGAAATAATATATAACTGAAGTTTATTAACGCACCCGCAGTGAGTACTTAGATTTATATATCTACATTTGTTTTATGTTAGTTGTTTTCATTGAGGCATGTTATATCACATTCGTTTGGCAATCTACTGACTTGCGTTTATTTTGATGCACATTGTTGCTTGTTTACATGTTATTACATGTTCCGTTTCTTTGTTGTGCATCAATGTGATGGGCTTTCGAGCTATAACCGGTAAATTCGATGCTACCGAGGCTATATGACCTCGAGTTGATCCCTCTATGGTCCTGAAGGGCAAGTGTAGCATCCCCGATGGTAAATTCCGCCTCAATTGAAATTATTTGGTCCGTGAAATGGCACGGTGGAGCTTTATGCTCACATGTGTTCTCGTACTTTGTGTACGAAGGGGTGCACGGCATTTGTCGCCGGTGTGACTCATGTGTGCTACATAAAAACTTGTAGAATATGAAATCTCTGTACTCACTAAGCGTCCGATCCTTTAGTTGTTGCCAATTTTTCAGGAAAAGGGAAATGCGCTGCTGGACCTTTTAGCTAGGTCAAATATCGAAATGCTTTATTAGTCAGTTAGACATTACCTTGTATTAGGAGGATGTAATGTGTAAATATTTAGTATATATATTCTCTCATGTATGCTGATCATAATTACAATTATCAATAACAATTACCAAGTTTATCTTGGTATCAGAGCCACTAACCCTAAAAATTCTAGGCTGCCTCCCTACAGCCGTCACACCCTAAACCCTAAATTCCGGCCACCACAAGGGCCGCCCTAACCCTATCTCTCGGCAACCGATCAGCCCTCCTGCACAGCACCCCACCAGCAGCCGATCAGCCCTCCAGCAGCCCCTGCCTCTACACCGCTCAGCAGCCATCTCCTATTCTGTTTTCAGCACCTATCAACTTCAATGGCATCTATAATCGCTTTCACTCCAGCAGAGAAGACATCTCACAATTCTCATAAGTTTGCTTTTACCCTATCTCCCACTAATTATGGTTTTTGGAAGTCTATGCTTCAGCCTTTTCTTCTCACCAACAATCTCATTGGCTACATTGATGGCACTATTGTGTGTCCAGCACCAACCATTGATGACAAAACCACACCTCAACCAAACCCACAATACCACGCTTGGATATCTAATGATGCTCATGTTCGGATGCTTCTCATCTCCACCATCTCTGAATCATCGTTTCAGCATGTGCAAGGCTCTACATCCCGTGAACTTTGGCTCTCTCTTGAACGTGCCTATGCTCCGCACACGTCCTCTAGAGAGTATACTCTCAAAAATCAGCTTCTCAAGATCGCTATGAAGAGTGATGAAACAACCTCTGATTATCTCACAAGGGCAAAAGACTATGTTGATGCCCTTGCTAATATTGGTGAACCTGTCAAGGAAAAAGATCTCGTCATGCTCGTATTACCTGGTCTTCGTGATGAATACAATGGTTTGAAGTCTACTATTCTGGGTCGTCAACTTCCAACTGCATTCCTGGAACTTCATGGTCTTCTATCTGATCATGATTACATGATTCAGAAATCAACCTCTGTGGTTTCTCCGGCACAAGCATTCGCAGTGGCCTCCTCCTCTCATCCCACTACTACCACCAGCGGTCCTTCATCTGCAGACTCTTCATCAACTTGCTGCCCAACTTGGTTTCCAACTTCAGCCGGTTACACAGCCATCCTCTCAAGCTTTCTTTGCCTCTCGTCCTTCCAACAACAGGGGACGCGGTTCTTCAAACCGATATCGTGGTCGTGGTCACTCCAATAATCAACAATCTGGGGGAAACCGCAATCAGTTCAGTTGGGCATCCACTCAGAACACTGTGTATGGTACCTGCAATCGATGTGGCATTGGGCATATTCCCTCGCAGTGCCCTAATCGTGATCCTGCCACTATCCGGCCGCGACATCCACAACCTACGGCCAATTTTACCAACTTCACGGACACTCGCTCACAGCTATCTAACTATTGGCTCCCTGATACTGGCTCCAACAGTCATGTTGCACACGACATCTCCAGCCTTGATCACCATGAGCCTTATAATGGTGGGGATTCTCTTCATGTTGGCAACGGTAAGAGTTTACCTATTCTCCATATTGGCACCTCTCATTTCTACTCACCTTCTAAAACCTTCTCACTTTCCAATATTCTTCATGTTCCTCAAATAAAACGTAATCTTCTTTCTGTTCAACAATTTTGTCAATATAATAATGCTTTCTTTGAATTTCATGCTTCTTTTGTTGCTGTGAAGGATACGTCTACACGCAACACCCTCCTCACGGGTTCAAGTGACCAAGGTCTCTACTCCATTCACCTACCTTCTCTTCAGCGTGTTCCAAATGTCGCCTTCACTGCATATCGTGCTTCTGCTAACACCTGGCATCAACAACTTGGTCATCCACACTCGCAACTTCTACATCACATGTTATCTAGTTATAGTCTTCCCGTTTTCAATAAAAGTTCAAATTTCTTTTGTAGTGATTGTCACATAGGGAAATCATCGAAACTGCATTTGTTATCTTCTGATTTCAAAAGTTATAATATCTTGGATTTATTAATTTGTGACGTTTGGGGTCCTGCACCAATTACCTCATTTGATGGTCATTCTTATTTTTTATTATGTGTTGATGCCTTTTCTCGGTACATGTGGATTTTTCCCTTAAAACGCAAATCTGATGTATATGATGTTTTCAAAGAATTCTTGACTGTTGTTGAACGACAATTTGGTACCAAACTCAAGTCCGTCCAAACAGACTGGGGAGGGGAATTCCGCAACTTGTCAACCTTTTTCACCTCTCTTGGGATTTTACATCGTCGCTCATGTCCCCATACTAGTGAGCAAAATGGTCTAGTTGAAAGACGCCACCGACATGTGGTGGAAACCGGCCTCACCCTTCTCTCACACTCGGGTGTCCCGTTCAAATTCTGGCATTTTGCTTTCGATACTGCGGTATACCTTATCAACCGCATGCCATCTCGCACCTCCTCCAATACATCTCCCTTCGAATATCTCTTTCACCGCAAACCGGATTTCTCCTTTCTTCGTGTTTTTGGTTCTCAATGCTTTCCTCATCTTCGTCCCTACAATACTCACAAGATGGATTTTCGTTCCACATCCTGTATTTTTCTCGGGTATAGTCCCTCTCATCACGGCTATAGATGCTTTGATCCTACAACTGATCGCCTCTATATCGCCCGTCATGTTCGTTTCAACGAACAATGCTTTCCATTCAAACTACCTTCACCACCACCATCCACACCCTCTCCTTCTCCGGACCCGTATGTATCTAGTTATCCTTCTACCCTGTCTCCATCCGATCCCCCTACATCTCCTACTCCACCACCTACCTCCACTTCTCCGCTGCCCACCCCATCCGCACAACCTCCTGACCCTATTATCACATATTCCAGACGTCCTAAACCCACTCCTACTCCTTCTCAAACACCTCCTGATACAACCTCCTCCTCTCCTTCGGTACCACCTCAATCTAGTGTGCCACCTCCTCGTACCCGTCCCCTCACTCTACGGCCTAACCCCAAACCACTTGTCCCCTATAACCCCTCAGCCTATCACACCTCTCTTTCTCCCGAAATAGAACCCTCCACCTTTTCCGTTGCCAACAGAGACCCTCACTGGCAGAAGGCCATGGCTGAGGAATATGTTGCTTTATTACGTAATGGGACTTGGACTCTTGTTCCACCGGTGCCTAAAGCTAATGTGATTGATTGTAAGTGGGTCTATAAAATAAAGAGGGATCAGACAGGTGCTATTAAACGGTACAAGGCTCGACTAGTAGCCAAGGGCTTTCATCAGCAGGCAGGCCTTGATTATCATGAGACTTTTAGCCCAGTCGTCAAATTTACAACTGTCCGTACAGTTCTCTCGCGTGCAGTGTCCCAACAGTGGCCACTTCGCCAATTGGATATTCAGAATGCCTTTTTACATGGTGACCTAACAGAGACTGTTTACTTACGCCAACCTCCTGGCTTTACTGATCCGACTAAACCGGGTCACGTCTGTCTACTTCACAAGTCCCTGTATGGACTCAAGCAAGCCCCCCGTGCATGGTTTCATCGGCTTTCTCGGGCTCTACTCTCTCTTGGTTTCAAAGGGTCAAAGACGGATCCTTCTCTTTTCATCTACTCTTACAAGGGTACTATGTTATACATGCTCGTTTATGTTGACGATATTATTTTGACAGGTAACAACACATTAGCTATTGAACAGATCGTCAAACGCCCGAGTCATACTTTTGCCATTCAGGATCTGGGTCCTCTCTCATATTTTCTGGGTATTGAAGTTGCTACTCGTGGTTCAGATCTCTTCTTATCTCAGAAGAAATACATTCATGAGATTCTTCAGAAAGCTGGTCTCTCCCAATCTAAGCCTGTTGACACACCGATAACTACAACTGCCAACTTAGCTATTGACGACAGTCCTCTTTTTGATAATCCGGTCCGATATCGCCAAGTGGTTGGTGCCTTACAGTATGCTACTTTGTCTCGACCGGATATCTCTTATGCCGTCAACAAGGTCTGCCAATTCATGCACTCCCCTACACAAAATCATTGGTCGGCTGTCAAACGCATTCTCAGATACTTACGGGGTACTGATGATCATGGTCTTCTACTTAAGCATGACTCTGGCTCGACATTACATGCATATCCGTGTGCTCATTCTCCTTCCATGACTGCCTTCTCGGATGCAGATTGGGCAGGTTGCCCAGATGACCGCCGATCCACCGGGGGATACGCCATCTACCTTGGCTCAAACCTAATTTCATGGTCTTCCAGGAAACAAAGGACTGTCTCTCGTTCATCCACTGAATCCGAGTACAAAGCCTTAGCCGATACAGTCGCTGAGATCACCTGGCTTGAGGCCCTCTTACGAGAACTTCAGATTCCCATGGCTACAACTCCGGTCTTATGGTGTGACAATATAGGAGCCATTTATCTATCCGCTAATCCTGTCTTTCATGCCCGTACAAAGCACGTCGAGGTGGACTTTCATTTTGTCAGAGAAAAAGTGGCTGCCAAGAAACTCCTCGTTCAGTTCATCTCCACTCATGATCAGATCGCTGACATGTTTACTAAACCTCTATGTTCCCAACGATTCGAAAGTCTACGGTCCAAGCTACAAGTCGCTTCCCGGCTTTAGCTTGCGGGGGAATATTAGTCAGTTAGACATTACCTTATATCAGGAGGATGTAATGTGTAAATATTTAGTCTATATATTCTCTCATGTATGCTGATCATAATTACAATTATCAATAACAATTACCAAGTTTATCTTGCTTGAGGATCTCTACAACTCAATTTGGTAATGAAATAATGGGGATTCCACTGGAATCATTTGGGATGGTTGTAATAAATTTGAGTATGTAGAATTAGAATGGAACTATGTAGCACTGTAGTGTATTTGACTTTAATTTTATTTACGTAATTTTCCAATTTCATGTAATGTACTAAGCATTTGGGATTAATGTTTGATTATGGGTTGTATGTTTAATTCTGGGTGACGTATTTGTGGTTATTGTGACAGGGGTGTGACAACGCATCCCATACGACCATGACCTTACCCACACCACCATCCACCCTATCCGTATCATACCCTCACCCTTATCCCATCCTACCTACCCACTTTATCCTACCTTTCCCAACCCCATCTAAGTGATGTAATTTAGATATCCCTTAAATAGATTGATATAGACAAATCATGGATCAGTCCACTTGTTGATCCAACTAAATGGATTAATCTATTAGATCTTGAAATGGAATATTGGATTGCTTTTTTGGCATGTAATTGGATTTGGATTAGATATTTGGATGGATTAAGATCAAAATTGATCCATTAACAGATCTACATCAGCACATGAGTTAGTAAAAGTTGGCACACCAACATAGTAACCAATCTAGAGTACCATATGGACATGTAATATTTGGGAGTGTGTAGGCCAAGGATCTTATCCCATACAAAGTTATCCAGGTGAGAGGGTGAAATGCCTTTTTAATTGTAAACAGCTGATTAGATACGATGTTGAACATTTTGATGCAACAGACTAACAGTGGGCAACTCACCAATGAATTTGTAACAAGTCGATGTAATCAGTATTAAGACGTTTCAAGCTTTTCTCCACACTTTCTTTAATGTTGGCAGCATCAACCCTCACAACTTCCGCATTATCTCGTAAGTAAGTGGATCTCTCTGAGTAACCAGATACTTTAGTGGCCAGTATAATCTGCAATTTACCAATGCCCCATAGTGAAAATGTACAACGTGATCTAATGATTGAATCAATAAAGAAGGTGGTCCATGACTCTACGTCTCTACCTATGTGAATAATGATCAGTTTTTGTCCAAAAGGGAAAAGCTGGTTCCAATGTTCAATCACAACATATTGCTATAAATATTAATGTTTTCGAAAAGTGTCTTAGATGTGGAAAACATTTGAACATTACTAAATGAAATAAAGGACCAGCATGGTGCACAAATAATATTTACATACACATAAAAAGTGCAAATTTAGTAATTACTCTCATATTCAGGGCCGGATTTAGTTATTTACGATGGGTGTCACTCGACACCGATAAATTTTCAAAATACCGAGTTATGTATGTATCAAAAACCCGAGTGACACCTAAGATTTTTTTCGAGTGACACCTACGAAAAATTTATAAAATTATAACATATGTATCTAATTTATATTTGTTGTTTTTATTACTTCAATTTATTAAAATAATACTGAGTTTTAATTAAAAAATTTTAAAAAAAGTCCAACGAAATATAAAAACAACAATAAAGAATATTAATTAAGTTAGCCCAAAAAAGCCGAAAGATTTTTAAAAAAGCCCAAAAAATAGTCCATGCCTTTGAAAGTTGAAACCCCTTTCTCTAGATCTCTCTATCTAGGTATAATAAATTAATAATATGTTTTTATCAGTTCTCATTTAGTCATAGTTTATTTGTTAACTTTTTAAGTTTAGTGGGTAGATATTTAATACTTTAATTTACTGAAATATAAAGTAATATATTTTTAATTTACTGAAATATTTACTTATACTATATTTCAGGCAATTAAGTCAATGGACAAATTAAATGTTAAGTGTTTATTTTATAAGTTTTTTGATCAATTGTTAAACTTATATGTTAATTTTTAAAAAAAAAAATTTAAGTTAATAGACAAAATTTTCACAAGATTTCAAAATATAAAGACTCGAAGACAACAATTGTAAATTTTTTAATACTTACTATACTTATTGGTTTTAAGTTATAATGGTATTGTATTATATACATTTTTAATTAGAAACATCTTGTTATTTGTTAATTTTGTGTTGCCAACCCGTTTCGGTCTCGGTGATCCGATCCGTCTTAGAAAATATTTTGAAAATCTAGTATTAAACTTGCTTTATAAAAAGTGACACCGATAACAAAAATTCTTGGATCCGCCCCTGCTCATATTAGAACAATTTCAATCTTTAGGAAATAGGAATAGGTTGCTAGTGAAGGTATATTATGCCGTTGGTATACAGTCTTGTAACGTCAAATAAATATCAAACTGGGAAATCACTCAAATATAGATATATTTAAAAAAAATCAAGAAGAAAGGTCAAGCGGATTGATGGAGCCTGGAAGCATTATTAAGCATAATGTGGATTAGTGGTGTAATCGAGTCAAGTCAACTAGCAAGATACTAAAGACTCACTTTAAGTCTAATCAAGCTTGAGCTACTTTAGTAGTCTTTCAAGTTGAGCTCAAATGATAAAATCCTCAACGCATGAGGCTTGTGAGCCTTATCAAGCTTAAGTCATATTACAACTTTACCATTTCAGTGTGTATATTTATATACACACGATTATCTTCCTTTAATACAACATCAAGTCAAGTTAGAGTCAAGATTATGATAAATTTTAGTTTTTATACAGAACCAATTCAAGTCAACAAGCTGAATTCAAAAGTATTTGAGTACTTCACCTAGCTAGAGGTTGAAAAATGAAGGCTCGAATTCTAATGCCGAGTGGAGCTCAAGCTTCGAACTGTATCGACTTGACTCAACCATTTACACCCCTATTATGGATTACTTAGAATCATTCAACAAAAAGTGAATTGTTTCCAAGTATCCTCAAGCATAAAGTTTGTTAATCAATGCAAACATACAGGGATATTGATACCTTTCCGTTATATACAATTCAATTAATATATTTCATTCCATGATTCAATTAGAAGGATAATGATACAAAAAGACTCTTGACTATTTTAAAAGAGGGTAATTACCTGGTCACGAGGTCGCGACTTCAGCCAATTTCCAATATAAATATCTGTTAGTCCTTGCGTCTCCTTTTTCATTGGAATTGGATACTTCGAGAAATTGGATCAAAGTCACAAAGAGTGATTAAACTTAAGTGAGCAAATACAGCTTAAATTAGATAAATGATCATCACTTGTGAAGGTAAATCATATACATACTGAATAAAAAGTCATCACCAATTTCTTCTATATGTAATTGGTAAATATATATTGGTTGTTATTGGATTTATTTGTGGATGATAATAGCAAAGAAAGTTGGGGAGCATCTGATTAAACTTTAGACGATCCAATATTCTTTTGGTCAAATTTCAGCAACATTTCCTTCCATGAGTAAATCAGCTAGCATATGCATTTATAGCAACCAATTTAACGTAAAAAACTTATAAGACAAACCACGTATTAAATTTAATATAATATATTCCACAAGAATTGTCAAAATCAGAGAGAGATATCTGATATTTCTGCAAGCAGATGCTACTGATCAGATTGCTGTTTAATAACAAAATACAAAGATGCGAAGTAGAGGGAATAATTATTTCTTACAACTTCTGCAGTGTCTAAAGTATTGATGCCATTTTCAAATGCATAGGAAAGCAATTCATGAGCCTCCTTCTCTGTATTCTGTTCCCCAAATGTCATCTGGAATTTAGCATGAAATTGCAATTATCAGAAATTTTACATAGAGATAAGATACTATAGTTACAATAATGATTAATGCAAGGAAAAGTTGTGACTGATTTAAAAAGGTGACTTCAAAAAATATATGTTTCAGTAAAAAATGTATTTGGATATGCCGCATTCGCTATGAAAACATGGTCTATTGAGTGTATTTTAGTAGGTATAGAGAGGATTGAAAATTTGACCAATTGGAAAAAAAAGTGTTACAATGAATATGATGATGCTTAGCAAGGAAAATATGATAATTGAGTAACCTAACAAGCAAAACATTTAAACATTACAAGTATTGCTGCATTTCCCCATTCACTGCATCAAAATCAAAATCATGTGCGTCGACGTTTTGGTGATGTATTCGGTTAACTAATGCGATAACAGGTTCTTAGACCTGATCATCATAATACAATAAAATGTGGTCACAACTAAACCAAATCGCTTTGACTACACCGTTCATGGTCCTCAAATTTTATACCGGCGAAAATTTTTTAAATTAATTCCAAATGTCAAAACTGAATACCTAGGGCAAATACAGAGATGCGTATACACTGATAATCGAATGTTAGCATAACAAGAATCGAATTCAAACACAAACGAAAGACGAAGACAAATTTAGACATTTGATGAAAAAAGATAAGAAGAAACTCACGGTGCCATAAGTAATTTCACTGACTACAAGGCTAGAATCCCCAACTTGATTATACTGCATTGAGCTTCTCTGTGGTTGTGCCATGGCGGTGATAGTGGATGCAAATTTGTTTTTGTTGAAGAAGTTGTTAACGGAAGATGGCAATGAGAAGTAGCAGGTGGATCCACATCCATGGAGAGAAGAATTTCGGTTGCTATTGTTGGAGAATTGAGAATGAATTATAGTAGGCAGAGAAGATGAAGCCATTGGAGGGATTACGCACAACAGTGGTTACTTCTCTTGACCACTCGACTCCACAAAGCCGACAGGGGACTCGTTATCGTGTTCGAAAACTCAAAAATTAAAACAAAAAAAAAAAAAAAAAAAAAAAAAAAACAAACAAACAAATTTTATATCCCAGACATAACTTTATAAAGTTATAAACTAGTTTATAACCCACGTATTACGTGGATATTTTTAATTAAATTTTTTCATATAAAATGTATAAGAGTAAAAATAAAAACATACAAAAATAATAATTGTGTTTATTTTTTATTATTTACAGATTAAAAATTAGAGTATATTTATCTTTTTTTTAAAATATTAAATTGTATTTACCTTTTATTTTTTATAAGTTGTAATTATTTTTTTAGTGAACGTAGAGGTGACACATGACATTTGATGTTTTTCTTCATTAATGAAAAAATTAAAATCAAAATGTAATGTAATTAAGTTAAGGTAGTAAATATGGAAAATGAATTAAGAAAATGGCATAGGTATAATTATTGATTTTAATTAAGGGTATAAGAGACATTTCATAAATATTTATGAGTTGTCATTAATCTGGACCATTGATTTCTTTGCATCCAATGATCCGGAAACTCCAAGTGATTTTCTTATTATATATAGTATAGATAGATTGAAGTTTTTTTTACATTATAAAATGAACTTTATATATATTCTTTTAAAAATTTTAAATTATGTTTATATTCTTACCAACTTTGAAATTACATTAACGTTGTGTTCCTTAACACTGTGTTCTCGAGGATGCAAAAGAAAATAAAAGAAAGGAAAGGAAGAGAAAAAAAATAAATAATTTCTTTCCTTTGGTTTCTCTCTATTTTTTGGAGGAAAAATTTTACAGGCAAAAACACTATAATTTCTTTTCTTTTCATTACCTTTCCATCCTAAAAAACCAAAATGAACACAAACTAATTTTAGTTCTCTTGGTTTCCTTTTATTTCCATTCTTTTCTACGATTAAAAAAGTTTCGAGAACACAGCGTAAGACTGGAAAGTGAGAAAAATGAATGGAATGGAAAGAATTAAAGGGATTAAGAAGAAGAAGCGTGTTCTTCAAATTTTTTTAAGGATGGAAAGGAAGGAAACGGGTGGAAATTGTCTCAAATTTGTTTCCGTCCAGATTTGAGAAGATAAGAGTGATTTGTGAGGGGAAGGCTACAAGTATGTTCTTGAGCCTTCTTCCTCTTGTCTTTCTCTTCCTGCTCTCTCCTTTCTCCTCCCCTTTTCTTTCTTTTAATGAATTTTCAAAGAACACAACGTAACATTCTTTTAAAACTATAAAACCTTTTTATATACCCAAATATAAATTAATTATTAGAGTAAATTACATAAATGATCCCTGTGGTTTGCACCAAATTTTGGATCTGGTCCCTGAACTTTCATTTTTGCAAATTTGGTCATTATTTGCAAGGTTTCATTTCAATTTCAACCCTCCACCAAACGTCCGTTTGTAGGCAGCCGTTAAATGCTTTATGGATGAGGGTATTTTGGTCATCTTACCCTTTCCCTCTCTCCTACTTTAATATCTCTTTCTTCCTCATTGATTTTTTGTTTTTTCACCCTCCTAAGGCCTGATACAAATGAATGCTCCCATGGTGATTTGTGAATGTGGCTCAATTGTTGTGGTAAAAACTTCATGGACGGCGAGAAATCCGGAAGACAGCCGTTCCAGCCAGTAACATGCTCATTCGAACCATAAACCGTGGAAGACGAGGCACCGGACTCCCCAGAAACCCTACTCAATTCTTCTTCAAGAATCTTGCGAGTATTGTCACATGTTTGAACCAATTCACGACCCCCAACATCACAACTATCATTCAATAGTTCTTGTGCTGGCCTTAAATACTTTGAATTCTTCAGAATTGTAGCATACCCAGTAAAAGGCCCAAGCGGCCCAACACTTCTATGAGCAAAAGATGACATCCCCATCACCTGTTTCGGATCCGAATTCACTAAAACATCAGCTTTTAATGCTTTCGAACCGAATGTAGGTTGGGAAACTCAGGTTTCGCTTGAGGAACGGATGAAAGGGATAAAGATAAACCCTGTGTGACACTAATGTTCTCATTTGTTCCTTCTCTATGATCATTACTTCTATTTACTATAAACCCTAATTGATCAGATGCATTCATCCAACACGGAATTGACTGATTAATCTCCAAAAAAATTTTGCTTTGATGAACATGATGTGATCCAACGGTGGCAGATGTAACAACTTCTTGAAGGCTGTTTTGGTAATAAGGTGAGGGTCCGACTCCGAATGCAGGAACTTCACCGTAATTCTTTTGATCACCCAAATGAATGTTTTGCAGTTCTTGATTATACCCATAACAAGACTTTGAAGATGTTCCGCCATGATCAACCACCATCGGAGAACTGGAGTTGCTTTGATCGATACTCATGGAAGCAACATTTGAGTAACCAACAACATTCCAATCACTAGTAACTTGTACGTTTTGAGAACCAACAATGCTTTTCCAATTTCCAGTACCGTTTTGTGGGTTGTCGGCGATGACTTTAGTTGACTCCGACTGATGAAAACTCGCCGGAGAAGATGCAGAACCGGAATCTTGTTCATGAGAAACAAAAACATGGTTTGGAGGTAACAAAAGGTGTGGATTACTAGCAATGGAATGAAGCATTTCAGATGGGAATACATTCAGGAAAAGGGTAAGATGACCAAAATACCCTCATCCATAAAGCATTTAACGGCTGCCTACAAACGGACGTTTGGTGGAGGGTTGAAATTGAAATGAAACCTTGCAAATAATGACCAAATTTGCAAAAATGAAAGTTCAGGGACCAGATCCAAAATTTGGTGCAAACCACAGGGACCATTTATGTAATTTACTCTAATTATTATTAAATCATAAGTATTCTCAAATATATATATATATATATATACACATAATTCTTTGTTGTAATTATGGAAACTAGATTCCTTGAGAACCATATTAATAGGTGTAGATCTCATTTATAACAATGAGTAGTGGGCTCAAAATAAAGTGAAGGATCCAAGAAGGGCTAGTTTAATGATAATAATACCCTTTCGGAAAACATATTTATAAATGTAAGATTATAGTATGTGCATTTTTAGAAAATGTATTTGTAACTCACCTAGAGTTTCGCCTTAATCGCGACACCGGAATACTACAAAATAGTGCTAACCTACAAGATCACGAGCCCTATTTACACATGCTCCATGTATTCCTACTGCTAATTATTATTCTTGATATATGATGGCTATTGATATTGAAGAATCATATTAAACAACTTTATATTTTACACGGCCATGTAACTACATTTTACATGGCCTTGTAAATTATCACCTTTTGCGGTCCTATAAAACCCTGTGTTAGCCCAACAAAAGATCTCACTCATGCAACCAAGGCCGAGCCCGAGCCCATATGTACCCAAAGGGTGTACATGAACATCCTTTAGCCCAAAATTTTATATTAACCCATATACCAAATAATTTTTTGGACATGTCTTTTACTTTTTATTGGATATTCTTTGACACATAGCCCATCAAGTCACAATCCAATACCTTTTTTTTTTTTTTTTGGTAATATTAAGTTATAATTTATTTATAATATTAAGCTATAATTAATTTATTCCTTTTTTTTCTTTTATTGTTAATTACTAAGTTACACACATTTAATTATGCTAATTGTTATGTTAGTTTTTTTATATAAAAAGTTTATCATTAATTCATTGTTTTATTGGGATTAATCTCATTTGTGTTTATATTATTTTGATTGTTGGGATTGGATTCAATATAAAATACAAAGTGTTTATCATTTTGAGATTAGAATTTTGCTAAAATTAGTGTTTGATATAAACTATAACATTCATGTTGTCTTGTAGACTTTATAAATTGTTTTTGTTACATATATAATGCATAAGTTTTTCAAATAGTGGGAAGAAAAACCTAAAATTCCATTATAAATGGTTCTTTGTTCTGGATATATACTGCATAACTTTAAAGTTTTGATTTTTGAATAATTGCCTAGTCTCATCTATTGAGAAAAATGTGTTAGATATTAATGATGATGTAATTTTAGATTATTATCATAGCACGAAAACATGTCGTGAACAATTATAAGAATTTTATTCGGCGGTACTTGGTAGTTGGTGAAATTCCTAGATTCGCTACTGTATGCAAACCGATAAAATTCCTAAGCTAGCAAATGAAGATTCTCACATATGCAGCCGTGTTGCAAAGATCCCATGCTTCCTTGTAGACTTGTAGTCTTCACCGACCCGATACCCATGTTGTCGCGTGGTGATGTGGACTACTCTACGGACGGTCGCATAGCATGCAAACCACATGTAGAATTGCATTGTTCGAGCAACAATCTTGAAGCTTTTCCTCCAATTTAAATTTTGGCATTATACTAAGAATTGAAGGCTCCTAACTAGCTAATTTCATTACAATAACACCTTAAAACATAATTCATTCATCATATATACTAACCTTTTGGGAGTTTTTCTCTTGATATTGAATTGAAGGAGATGAGACATTAATGGTGAAAAAGAAAGCTCAAGAAAAAGATGGAGCTTCAAGTTGTTGGCTTATGGCAACTATCCTTGATTAAGCTCCATTTCTGTTCTCTCTTTACAAGTTTACATAGAATAAGGAAACAACTTAAATATTCTTACTTTTTTGTTGGCCAACTTATAATACATGTTACAATATCCATTAAGTTCTCAACGCTAAAACTCATAAATATAATCTCCGGACTCAATTTAGGGTTAACAAGTTTATTATCATTAGCCTTCTACGGTTAATGCAACACACTTTGGTCAATTGGACTAATTTAACCGATTAAAGTCTACCAACTCAATTAGGACAATGAAATAATTCAACATGTCATTTTTTATTTTCAGTATGTTACAGTATATTTAAAATTTGACCCAACAAAATTCAAACATAATGATAAGCAAAACAAACAAAGTTTAAACATAGATAAATATAAAACAGTAATAATAATATATTTAGATTTTACCAAACAAAATGTATCAAATAATATATTAATTAGATAATTAAATGTACAACCTTGAATATAAGTCATTGTAATAATTTGATATAAAAAACAGAAGAAAACAAAAATGATCATGCCATTATATATAGAGTACGTTGTGGGACACAAAATATAAGAAGCTACCAGAAATACATGATGTTATATAGTAATAAAAAAAATTTATATTATAAAAAAATTATTATTTTTAAAAATAGTTTAGAAAGTAATAAAGTTTATCTAGAATATAGATAAAAATAACATGATCATAATAATATTCTAAATTTTGTGAACAAAAGATATTGATGGTTATAGCAAAAAAGTAAAATAATTATATATTTTTAAAAAATATGTTAGTATTATAAAATATTCTTATTCTAAAATTAGTTTAGATGATACTAAATTTTATATGACAATGTGAATAAATCAAAACGATTATTGATGATATATTTAATTTTTTTATATAATAAAATATACTAAAAGTTATAATAAAAACAATACGTGTGTGTCTATATATATAATTATATATATAACGAAATATTGAAGGAATGCATTTGCTGAGTGGTGATGTTTGAGCTCGCTAGCTGTGACTCTCTGAGTAAGGTTCACTGTTCAATCCTCTCACACAAGATATTAATAAGTTTTCTTTTAATAATATTGTTAATTTGATATAATATGTTATTTTTAGGTAAAATATATATAAAAGAGAATTAAAGACATAAGCGGACATGGCCGGCCTGGGAGGAGAGAGGACACATGGGCTACCATTCAAGGCATCAAACTATGGATATTATTTTTTTAGTTTAGTAAGTAAATATTAGGCTCACACGTGTATTTTATAATTTTTCAGCCTAATAAATAATCAAAACTCTTTAAATAAATAGTATGTTGTATTATTAAAAAGATATTATTTTTCTATCTTGACCAAATATACTTAAAAAAATATGTTGTATTTCTAAATTTTTTTTAAAAAGACATTTTTCTTCTGTCTCGTCCTGAACATAAAAATATTCAGGATCCAGCGACTAATACGTAACCTAGCATGAAAGAAATTTGGCATGGCCTGCACCAGGTTGGCAGTTGGCCGGCCACACTTTTGATTGAAATGTATAGCAAAGAAACCATTTATAAATGTCAATTTTATAATGGTGTACGTGACCATGAAACCCAATAAAAAAGATGAAATGATAATTATATGTATACTATATTGAGTAACCATTACTTTATGTGGTCTGTTAATCGATAAGTTTTCACCGTCCTTATTGATTAGTTGCCCTAAGTAGCAAGTGTAAATCGATCGACTATCCTTATACCATATAGGGTGGTGGATTTATTTCATGGTGATTTGTTAGGAAGAGATAATTTTGAAGTAAATAACTATAATAAAGATGTCTTTATACGACAGTCCGATGTGGTCATTTTTACAAACCATAGTTACATGTATTAATTTATAATAATGTCTATTTCTCGTATTCTCATTAAGCTTTATTCTTATACATGTTTTCTTATAATTATGAATCTCAGGTGACAGATTGAAAGATTATCTTGTTCTAAAGTTGGACACATCTATCGTTTTCAGAGGAGATTGTTATCCATTCTTGGAGTTACTTGTATGGGTTTGTTAGGATGTAATGCCTAGGTGTTTAACGTTCACTAATTCAACCGTAATCGTTAGTTGTAACATATATATAATTTTAATTTATGTTTTTATTAGGAAACCATAGAGATATTTTATTGATGTAAACTAGTTAACATAGATCATTGTGATTAATTGTAACGTTTATTTCAGTGTAATTAGCGAGTATTACATATTACAAAATTAACCGTCACGATTTAGATGATAAAACGACGATGATAATAATAATAATAATAATAATAATAATAATAAATAAATAAAATAATCAAATTTACAAGAGATCCTAACTAGGGGTGTTATCGGGACCAAACCCGGACCAAACCGGATCGAACCCGAAAAGGACCGAACCTGAATTGGGCTCAAATCTAAACCCGAGGACCAGACCATTTTAATGTTTTTGTACCGGTTCCGGTTAATTCCTGAACCCGGTAGGACCGAGTACCGAATTGGGCCCAAATCTAAACCGATGACCGGACTGATACTCTACGATCAGTGATAATCGGGACCGGTTCGGTTCGGAAAATTGATCCAACATATAACACCCCTAATTCTAACCAGCGAAGTTTGTTTCTTTGCATGGAAGAAAGGCTTGTTTTGTATTGCCCATTTGATAGGAATCGCACTTTCTTTTGTCATATGGTTTGGTTCTTCCACTCTGGCTTGGCCTACAAAACTTCTTTACCAAAAGCAACAACTTTATTATTATTCAACTTCGCCATCATACAATGCCATAATTACCATATTGCCATTGTTAATATAAATATAGCATAACGTACCATGTAACGTTATAAGATTTTACATATCAAATGAGTGTGTAACCAACGGTACAAGTCCAGTCGGATCAAAACCGAAAATTTAGAAAAGAGTCGAAACATAGAAACAACTCATATGTTACAAGTATTGAATCAATACATTTCAGTAAAGTCTTTCGATTTCAGTGTTTAATCATGACTTTTGTATAAAGAAACGATATTAAGTAGACTAAAATCAAGAAAATGATAAATTAGAACCGAGAACTCAATCATATTATATTGGGTTTCGTGTACTCTGTTGGTTTCACAATTTATAGTATATAGATATTTGTATTAGAAACCTTCCAATAACGACATTTGTAGGATATATGTGTGTGTGTGATGGTTAATAACATGAAATGATCATGTATTTTTTAATATTGTTTTGATTTAGGCAGCATAATTTTTGTGTATATTTAGCATGTATACTTTCAAATTTGTAGTTCAATAAACTGGAAAACCTGCACTACCGGTTATCATGTTAATGTGTACTTTGTCAATGTTTTGATTTAAGTTGTATACTTTCAAAAAAATTTTGATTGAAGTTGCATGTTTTCAAGAGTCTTTTAGTTTAATTGTTGAAAAACTTGATGATTGGTATTAACTTACATAAATGTTTCATTCTTTGAAAAAAAATTTTTTTTGGATCGGCCTTACAATATTACAAGTTGATACTAATTATCAAGTTGTTTAACTATCAAACCGAAGCACTTTCGAAAACACGCAATCTAAACCGAAACACTTTTAAAAGTAAATAACCTGAATCAAAATATTGATAAAATACACATCAACATGGTAACCAGTAGTATGTGTTTTACGTTTTATCAAACTACTAAATTTAAACACTTTGAAAGTGCAAAGTCTAAATATGCAAAATAACAAAATACACAGCTTACATCAAAACAATGTTGAAAGTACGCAACTATCAAATGTCATTTTTCCGTTTTTATATGTATAAAAAAATTTCAATCTTCTTTATAAACGACTTAAAATTTCAATTGTTGGGTAAATAAGTAAATAGCCTCACCCAATGGCAATATCGTTATTAAAGCCAACTTTCGTGACTAAACGATATACTCCTTAACTAGTAACTAGGCCACCAAAGCAAAAGGTTGGCATGGCAAAGCAAGGAAAGAACAAAACATGTGCATTCAAAATTTAACGAGTTATAGTATCACTTTCAATAATAAAACTTTTTTAAATTATAAATTCATATGCTTTTTTTGGAAAAATAATAATTTTCCGTTAATCATTATATGATATAAATTATCTAAATTTATGACATGTTGGTTATAAAAAATAAACCTCAATTATTTTAACAAATCCAACCCATTATTCTATCACTACAACCCTTTTCACACTATAAAACATCCTTCCTAATGGGATAATATCTCCACCCCTTCATAAGCTAACCCCAAATACCCGATCGCTCTTGTGGTGTTCATGTCCTTCAAATTTTCGTTCATAAAGAAGCTCATACATGTTAAAAAAACATGTAAGAGCTTCGTTAAGGTATTCCAATCCAAATCTCAAAGGATTAAAGTTCGTAAGGTTGTAAAAACCATCACCACTTTTCTTGTTTCATCACGTCACAAAATACGCTTTCATCCAATGAGACAACGTGCTACCACTAGCCGCCATTACCACCTCCTTCAAAAGGGTTTTCCGGCCATATTCATTGACGAACTCTATGTTCCAAAATTGAGTCATCCATCGAGAGAATCAACAACTAGAAAAGACAAAGAGCCAGATGTCAGTTCAAAAGATACAAGTACTAGCGGTAGAGATCTTGTAAAAAAGGTTACAACGAAACATGGTTTGTTAGTATGTGAGAAAAAGAAAGATGAGAGAATAAACAGAGAGAAGTTATGGACACGAGACGTTCGAGGGGTGGATGAGAGAGCAGAGGATTTTATTTTGAAGGTTCGAGAAGATATGAAGCTTCAAAGGGAACAATCTATTCTTGATTTTCAACAAATGCTTGCTAGAAGTGTTTGATTTCTTTTTCCCTCATGCAAATTATATATACTTACAACATGGACATATAACATTGCATTGATTTATTTCTTTTTAATTAATTACAATAAAAAATTTCACATATTATTTTTCCATTTATTTTGACGGAAAAAAATGGGAAATCTTTTCAATATATAAACTATGTTCTATATATGATTTTCAACATATATGATTTTTGTGTAGCACGTGATATTCAACATATATGATTTTTGTTATCTATAAGTTTGTGTTCAACTATTTATTCATTTCTCTATGTAAATTTATTGGGTGTGACATAGAAAATATATGTAAAGAAATTATAATTAATTGTGTGCATGACTTTATATGATTTCAATATATATATTGATGGTTATTGTGCTCTTAGATCATTGCCTTGATTAGTTAGACCATCAAGTCGTCGTTAAAAGTAGTTTGTGACGACAATCGTCGCAAAAAGTGTTCGCCGCATAATCGTCGTCTCAAAATGGTACGTTTGTGACGACATTTGGACTTTTTCCAACGACATTAATAAAATAATAAATTTTTTAAAACTCTGCTTTCTTTTAAACTGGTGTTTGTCGTCGCAAATGCCTTCGTCGTAGAAAAATGCTTTTCTTGTGGCATCATATTTGGTATTTCATTGAAGAATTGTTGCTTTATAGTTTATACTACAAATTAATGTATAAAAACTAAATATATCGTCTAATATACTTTCACTACAAAAAAAAAAAAAATAGGGTTTTAGTGGTGATAGTTGTCGCCGCTAATACTCCAAAATGTCGCCAGAAATGTCGCCGCCCAAAGTTTAACTCTAAAATCCAAAAGTCTCTAATTTAATTTAATTGACGAAAAAGAGAAAAAATATAGAAAGGAAAAAACATGTTTTCTTTGAACATTTGAAGAAGAGAAGAAGAATGAAATTTAATAGAGTTTTTTTTGCATGTTCCAATTGTTTCATTTCAAATGTGGGAGAAAATAAAGAAATGAATCTCTTTTATCAAATTTGGATAAAGATGTCTATTCAGAAAACATTTATAAAAATTCATATTCACAGCTACTAACAAAAAAGAAACCAAGTTGTCATTTTTATAATATCAAATGACATTTTTTGCTACATGTATTAATTAATTTTTTAGATTAATTTTAATTTTTAAATCAATTTACTTTATGTAACACTCATAATTCTCACACAAATGTCACGTCAATACAATACGCAGGTGGCAATAACGCAATCATCTCATAAAGCACATGTCACGGGATTAGCGGAAAATACTGATAATTTAAAACTTTAATACAAAGTTAACACATCGCTGATCAAGTACAGAATACAGATAACAACTCTAAAGTCTAGCATCAAAATACAGTCAGCATACACAACTCTAACTGCCCGATCTCTACTTCGGCTGCTGCGGCTGTGACTGCGATCCCACAGTATGGCTGCCTGAGACACGGAAGACTCGAAAACATAAGCTGGACAACTCGTGAGTACGCGAGGGTTAGACACTGCAGGTAAGCATATATTACACAGACAACACACATATCTCGTCACATATATGCATGATATCGTCCAATTTGTACATGTTTTATCGGACGATATCTCGTGTTTTGCATAGCTTTTTGGTTGATTTTCGTCCCAAACTCGATCTTATAGGTGTATGTTGTTATTTCAGGTGTTGGTCGAATAAATTGAAGTGAAAGGAGCTGAAACAGAGACAACTCGGCGAGTTCCCGTCCATACTCGGCGAGTTCGCCCACTTCCAGAACCAAACTCATAAGAAGAACTCGGCGAGTTCATCTCATACTCGGCGAGTTCACCTGAAATCTGATTAATTCTGAATATTCCTGATAATTGCCAGATCAAATAGGGTGTCGACAACACATGAACTCGGCGAGTTCATGTACACTACTCGGCGAGTTCACCCAGTTTGAGATCGAATCAGGAGCTGACAACACATGTACTCGGCGAGTTCGTCTCCTGTACTCGGCGAGTTCTCTCCAGCCTATAAAAGGAAGATTCTGCTCATTTATGAGGGAGACGAACTTTTACCAATTTTTACACACACTTATTTCCTGATTTCTTGAGCAAGAAGGAAGGCAAAGGAAGGCATTTACTTGGAGTTTTGTTTCTAAGGATTGCATCTTCATTATCATAAGTCATTAGGGGAGTTTTTCTTGTATTTAAGTTCATCTTAATATTTGAAAATGCTTGCTTATTGTATGATGGTGTTTTACTTCATTAACATGGAGTAGTTTTGCTATGTAATCATTTGGGTAGCAAACCCTAGACATTGGATGATTTATATTTGTATGTAATCGGATTATATATCGAAGTTTGCGTATTTTGAATGAAAATCTTGTTATTATGTTTAGACTTGTTAAACTTGCTATGAATGCTTTATTATTTCCATAACGAGAGTTCGAAATAGTTGGTATTCGTTTTTGATAAACCAAACATTTTGGTGAGGTTGAATCTTTCTGCTAGAGATGGTGAAAGAGTAGGCTTAATCCGTGTTTTCATAATAATGAGAGGGGATTTATGTGTTTATGAGAATATAGCATGAATTTTATGTATTTGGTTTTTAACCAAATAATCTTTCAAAAGACGTAAACTTGTTGTGAACATTCAGATTTGCATAACTCAAGTTTTGAACATTTAAAAGAGGTTTTCGTGTTCACCTCGTGAGTTATGGGATTATTATGCTATAGTGAGAGATCTATATAGCTAGATGATCATTGTTCATACGTTAAATAATCGATATTGTATTCATATATAAGAGGTTTGAGTGGATATGATATTGGTTGTTATGATAAATTAGTATCAAACATAACTTAGAGATTTGTGTGTTTGTTGCTTTGTAATCATAACTATTATATTATCCGATTTGCGCGTTAAATTGTTTATCCGATGTCTAGGGGGAGTGATCCCATTTGATTACATGTTTCCTTTTATCAAGAATCTTAGTAAACAATTCTTTAGGATTGTGTGTGTAGTTTTGGTAAATCTTTAGTAATTAATTTAGATTTTTCATAGTTAAACCAATTTAAAATATATAGCTAATTATTAACCGACGACTTATTATCATCATTCCACCAGATTGTCCCTGAGTTCGATATCCGGACTTACGTAAGCTATACTAGTATACGATAGGTAATACTTGCCTATTTGTCCGCTAGTTCTAGTTTATTTATTTCCATTTCTAAATTAAAATTAAGGTGTGCTAGCGGTACATCAAGTTTTTGGCGCCGTTGCCGGGGATAATAACGGTGATTTTGAAAACGGTTGAACGTTTCTATATTAGCGATCCTTTCGGGGATTTATTCCCGAAAGTTAATTTCATTGTCTTTATTTTATTGCATTATAAATTCTTGTTCGAGATTACCCGTTTGGTTTCCCTTTCTCTTGTAGAAGTTTATGAACCGAAATCTCCACTCGGATCTAACCGAGCCATTGACAGATCCGGAGAGATTAATTCGAAGGAAAAATAAGCAAAAGGAAGGAGAACCTTCGGTTGAGCAAGAAGCACTATCAACACCACCATCCGCGTCTCCAATTATAATAGAAAATCTTGAGGCTTCGGGACAAAGAACCGAACCCAAAGTCGAAGCCAAGATGGCGGAGGAAGACAATCGAACCATGAGGGAACGTTCCAAGGCGACCAACATCGGGTCGGGGTCGGCAATAATACGCCGTCCCGTTCAAGCGGCACATTATGAGATCAAGACGAATTATCTCCAATACCTAAACCAAATGTGCCCTTTTGATGGTCTTGACTCCGATGATCCGAATGCGCATCTTACACGGTTCTTGGACGTTTGCGATATGATCAAGATTCGGGAGATGCCCGAAGAATCTTTGTACCTTCGATTGTTCCCATATACGTTGAGGGGAGCCGCACAAACGTGGTTTGAGTCACTTGCGCCACAATCAATCACAACATGGGAGGAACTTGTTGACCGGTTCCTAATGCGGTATTTCCCTCCCTCTAAAACTGCTCGTTTAAAGAATGATATTAGTAATTTTTTGCAGGAAAGCGAGGAGTCATTGTATGAAGCGTGGGAAAGGTACAAGGGGCTTTTGAGGAAGTGTCCACATCACGGATTGGATACATACAACCAAGTCTACACATTCTACACCGGGCTATTGATTTCAACAAGGCAAATATTAGATTTGAATGCCGGTGGATGTGTAATGGATAAGAAGCCAAACGATGCTTACAAAGCGATAGAGACCGCGGCCACTAACACCCATGAGTGGCATTCTTCGAGGCATAGAGTTGTGCGCGGTGCTATGAAGCAAGGAGATGATATGAGCTCGCTTAAAGAGGAGGTTGCTAAGATGGGTAAACAAATAGTCCAACTTCAAAACCCAAAAGTAGCAAGTAATGTGTGTCAATTGTGTGACGGTCCTCATACCGCAAATGAGTGCACCAAGAGGTTTACACTTCTTAGTAGACAATCCACCATCAAATCTATTCAAGAAGTGTGTCAACTTTGTGGAGGACCACACACGGCAAGGGATTGTGGGAGTGACGATGCGGAAGAAACATTGGAAGAGGATGTTTTGTATTCGTATGGTGATAGATTTGACAATCAAAAGGGGAAGCTAGCTTTTCAACCACCACCTCAACAATACTATAATCCCAATGTTGACAATCAGAATCATCCAAATTTCCGATGGCGTCAACCAAACGAACAAGCTCCGGCGGTACCACCGGGATTTGAAGGTGCTAGTTCTTCCAACCCCAACCAAAGAAACAATTCATACCAACCTCGTCATCCAAACACCGCCCAATACCAATCCCGACAACCAAATCAACCAACCAACACATCGCAACAACCATACCAAGCTACAAATACTCCCGCTCCATCAACTGAGGCCAAGCCCACCCTTGAAGACATAGTGAGGGGACAACAAGCCTCCATTCAAAATCTCGAAAAGCAAATGGGGCAACTCACTCAATTACTTCTTGATAAGGAAAGGGAGAAGGGTACATTGCCTTCCAACACGGAAGTCAATCCGAAAGAGCACGTCAAAGCAATCAGTTTGAGGAGTGGTAAAATTCTTGAACCTATTTCTAATTCGGTTTCAAATGATATTGTTGTTGATGATGTGCAGGTTGAACCGGAAGAGGAGGCAACAAAGGACGAGGCACAAACTTCAAGCCCACCAAGTACCGTGCAAGTCCAACCTCCTATCGCAAAAGAAATCCCGATTGCCAAGCCGAAGGCACCTTTTCCTAGTCGGTTAAAAAGGGAAAAGGACGAGGCCCAATTTCATAAATTCCTTGAGCTATTTAAACAATTGCATATTAATTTACCTTTTATTGATGTTATCTCACAAATGCCTACTTATGCTAGGTTTCTCAAGGATATCATCACCAACAAGAGGAAGCTCGAAGGAATCTCGGCTGTGGTAATGAACGAGGAATGCTCGGCGGTGCTTCAAAACAAACTACCTCAAAAGCTAACGGACCCAGGGAGTTTCACTATTCCTTGCCACATTGGTAGTTTAGTTATCACGAATGCACTTGCGGATCTCGGGGCAAGCATAAATTTGATGCCCACTTCTTTATATGAAAAATTGCATTTAGGAGATCCGCAACCGACTAAAATGAGCATTCAATTGGCTGACCGGTCAATAAAGTATCCAAGGGGAGTAGTGGAAAATGTGCTTGTTAAAGTTGATAAATTCGTGTTCCCCGCGGATTTTGTGATCCTAGATATGGAAGAAGATAGTCGTGTACCCCTTATCTTAGGGAGGCCATTTTTGGCCACTTCACGAGCTATCATTGATGTGTTTGATAAAAAGCTTACATTAAAGGTCGGTAATGAGTCAGTCACATTTTCGATTGATAAGGCCATGCAACATGCATCATTTATGGATGACACTTGTTACCACGTGCACGCATTTGAAGAAGCTTTTGATTTTGATTTTTCATCTCTTTTATCATACAACTCCAAGGACATCTACTCAATAGATGAAGGGAAAAAGATTGTTGATTTTGAAAATTTTTTGGAAGAGTCGACACCATTGTCGACCGTTGATCCGCCCCTGTTTCCCTTGGATGTTGATTCCGTCTCTCATGATCATAATTCTTGTCGGGTTAAGTCATCTCTAGAAGACCCACCAATTCTTGAGCTCAAAGAGCTCCCAAGCCATCTCGAGTATGCATTCCTACTTGAGGAGTCTAAGTTGCCGGTTATAATTTCATCAAGTCTTTCGGGCGACCAAAAAATTAGACTCCTCGACGTTCTTCGAGCCCACAAAGGGGCGATTGCATGGAAAATTACCGACATCAAGGGTATTAATCCTTCGTTTTGCACTCATAAAATTTTGATGGAGGAGGACTACAAACCCGTTGTCCAAAGACAACGTCGTTTGAACCCAAACATGATGGAGGTGGTTAAGAAAGAGGTAATTAAGCTTCTTGATTCCGGGTTGATATATCCGATCTCGGATAGCCCGTGGGTGAGTCCGGTACAAGTTGTGCCCAAAAAAGGTGGCATGACTATCGTTCATAATGAAAACAATGAGATCATACCAACGAGAACGGTTACGGGATGGCGAGTATGCATCGATTATCGCAAACTCAACGACGCCACACGTAAGGATCATTTTCCTTTGCCGTTCATGGATCAAATGTTAGAACGATTGGCCGGAAATCAATTCTATTGTTTTCTCGATGGGTTTTCGGGATATTTTCAAATTCCCATCAATCCCGATGACCAAGAGAAAACAACTTTCACTTGCCCATATGGAACGTATGCTTATCGCCGGATGCCTTTCGGGTTGTGCAACGCACCCGCCACTTTCCAAAGGTGTATGATGGCAATTTTTCATGATATGATTGAGAGCTTTATGGAAGTTTTCATGGACGATTTTTCGGTTTATGGAGACTCATTCGATTCATGCCTAGCAAATCTCGATCGCATGCTTGCTCGTTGTGAGGAAACAAATCTCGTGTTGAATTGGGAGAAGTGCCATTTCATGGTACAAGAGGGTATTGTCTTGGGACACAAGATCTCAAGTGTGGGAATTGAGGTAGATAGAGCCAAAATTGATACTATCTCGAAGCTTCCTCCCCCCACAAATGTGAAAGGCATTAGAAGTTTTCTCGGTCATGCGGGTTTTTACCGTCGGTTTATTAAGGATTTTTCAAAGATTACACGCCCGATGACCCAACTTCTCGAAAAGGACACCCCGTTTGTCTTTTCCAAAGAATGCCAAGAATCTTTCGAACTCCTCAAGGATAAGCTCACACACACTCCTATCATGATAACTCCCGATTGGTCCCAACCTTTCGAGCTTATGTGTGATGCTAGTGATTTCGCCGTAGGGGCCGTTTTGGGCCAACGAGTCAATAATCACTTCCAACCGATTTATTACGCAAGTAAGACACTAACGGATGCCCAAGAGAATTATACTACTACCGAGAAGGAACTTCTCGCCGTTGTCTTTGCGTTCGATAAATTCCGGTCTTACCTCGTTTTGTCCAAAACTGTTGTTTACACCGATCATTCGGCTCTTCGGTTCTTGTTTTCTAAACAAGATGCCAAACCTCGTCTTATCCGTTGGATTCTTCTTCTACAAGAATTCGACATCGAAATTAAGGATAAGAAAGGAGCCGAGAATCTCGCGGCCGATCACCTCTCCCGTCTTGAAAATCCAAATCTTGAAGGGCTTCATGATTCATCCATCAATGACAAATTTCCGGATGAATCCCTGATGAAGCTTGTTGTTGATTCCGAGGCTCCTTGGTTCGCCGACATTGCCAATTATCTAGCTTGTGGTATAATGGTCAAAGGCATGTCGTTCCAACAAAAGCGAAAGCTTCTCTCCGATTGCAAATATTATTTTTGGGAGGACCCTTTTCTTTTTCGAGTTGGCGCGGATCAAGTGATTCGCCGTTGTGTGTTTGGCAAAGAGTGCCAAGAAATACTCCATCACTGTCACATTGGACCGACCGGTGGTCATTTGGGACCAAGTAACACCGCCAAAAAGGTGTTCGATTCGGGTTTCTATTGGCCGACCATTTATAAAGATTCATACTCCATGGTCCAAACTTGTGACCAATGTCAAAGATCCGGAAACATCTCCAAACGAGATGAAATGCCCCAAAATCCGATTCAAATTTGTGAGGTCTTTGATGTTTGGGGGATCGATTTCATGGGGCCGTTCCCCCCTTCTCGTGGAAATAAGTACATTCTCGTGGCCGTTGACTATGTTTCCAAATGGGCCGAGGCTCAAGCTTTGCCCTCAAACGATGCCCGAGTTGTACTCAAATTCTTGAAAAAGCTCTTCTCCCGGTTTGGTGCTCCTAAGGCCTTAATTAGTGATCGTGGAACACACTTTTGCAACTCACAGATGGAAAAGGCCTTAGCTCGATATGGTGTGAAACATCGCACCGACACTTCATATCACCCACAATCAAGTGGGCAAGTCGAGGTCACGAACCGTGGATTGAAACGAATCCTAGAGAAGACGGTTGGAAACAACCGTAAGGAGTGGTCCGATAAGTTGGATGACGCGCTTTGGGCGTTTAGAACAGCGTTTAAAACTCCAATCGGCACCACTCCATTTCGTTTGGTATACGGGAAATCTTGTCATCTTCCCGTCGAGATTGAGCATAAGGCGTTTTGGGCTTTAAAAGAATGCAATCTTGATCTTTCCTTATCCGGTGACCTACGAAAGGCTCAATTGCTTGAATTGGATGAATTACGACTCCAAGCTTATGAAAATTCAAGCATTTATAAGGAGAAGACCAAAAATTTTCACGATGCTCGTCTCAAGAATCGTTCCGAAATCCGTGAGGGGGACCGGGTTTTGCTATTTAATTCTAGATTGAAACTTTTTCCCGGAAAGTTGAGATCTCGGTGGTCCGGCCCTTACACCGTCCATAAGGTATTCCCGTATGGCACTTTCGAATTGCTTGATCCTAACGGCAATGAAACCTTTAAAGTGAATGGCCAACGGTTGAAAAAATACTTTGAAAACTCGGAAGCTATTGGTGAGGATGTCGAAGCCCTCACATTGTTGCGTATCGAAAATTAAAAGTGAAGGCCGTGTCAAGCTTAAGACTCGAAGTTAAATAAGCATGTTTTTCGATTCTGTTCGTTGTTGTTCCGTTTCTGCTTTTCCGTGTTTTTAGAAGATTGACAAAGTTCGGGTTGTTGGTTTGGTTTATCTTGTTTTAATTTTCTGGGTTTTATAGGGCAGTTCTGGACAGAACTCGCCGAGTTCTGCACCTACTCGCCGAGTTCGCCAGGTGAATTTCATTCTGGAAATTGCTGAACTCGCCGAGTTCATTAAGCATACTCCCCGAGTTCCATGCAAACTTAACATTCTGGAATCCGAGTGAACTCGCCGAGTTCAACCCATACTCGCCGAGTATCTGTGCATGTCCAGATACTGATCTGATGCTTTTTAAAAATAAAAAAATAATTTCGGTCAAAAGAGCATCTCGAGGTCTGACACTCTGCAAGGAACTCGCCGAGTTCCCTCGGCTACTCGCCGAGTTCTCGGCCGCAGATAACCCTATTTTCAGTTTTGTTTTTTTTGCCACTTTTTGAAAACTCTCACCTCCTCCTCTCTTCTCTCTCGCCGACAACCCCCAAAACCCACCAAAGTTCTCCGTTTTTGGCTAGTTTCTCCCAAAATCTTCGTAGGTTTGTTTTCATACTGTCAAATACAAGTGTGGGAATCATTTTCGGGTGTTTTTGACTCATCTCCACCGTCATCCGCCGTCGTCCGCCGCCACCGCCTCGCCGGAATTTCGCCGGATTTTCTACAACTTCTACTCCTCCATCTCATATCTATCTGTCGGTACATTCCTTGTTCCTTGTAACGAAATTGCAAGAATTTCTCATGCTAAATTTTTATTTTGTTTTATTTTCTTTCTTTTTAGGGTATTTTTGTTAAATATTCATGTTAATATTCTACATTCTTATGTTGTGTTGTGTTTAGTTTATAACTTTCTTGCTAGTTAGTGCATGTTTATTTTCTTAGGTTAATTTATTTGTTAGATTTGAAGAAATTTTGTGGTAGATCTAGCATTTTCGTATGTGTTAGGTAATTAAACTTTTATGTTTATTTTTAATTGTGTAGTAATTTAGTTTAATTATTTTGTTTTTAGAAGTTTCTTATAATTTTTGTGTTAGTAACTTTAAAGTATGTATGTTTAGGCTAGATTTTTATTCTTGTTCGTTAATTGTTAGTTGATATTTTGGTAATTATTGTCAACTTGCAAAGTTTCATGTTTCTTTTTATTTTTGTTCTCATAGATCATTTGTGTTTTTCAAAAATTCATGTTTTCAAATTCCCATTATTGAGTTCTATCTTGTACGTGTTATTGCATGCAAGTATTTGTTTTGTCGTGTAGCTATTTATAGGTTGTGTCTTTTGTCGTCTAGTGCATGCATAGTATCTTATTTCAGTACTTAGTTTATTTTTGTTTAGCTTTCTGTGCTTTGTGTTTCTTTTATTTTTGATGTTAGTCTTTCTTATTTTTAGTTAAATTTTGCATGAGAGATCACTTTGGGATTGCCAATTGGAAAGACATATGTCTTCTTGCTTTTCACGCATGATATGTTGATTGAGTCTTGTAGTTGTAGTTATCTCGGTTATTTTGTAAGATGTCGGGATGTAGTCCCAAAAATAAGTGTGGGAATGGTTGTACTAAATGCTGTGGTTTTCTTTAGCCCTTCATAATTTTAATGCTAAAGTGTTGCTCAAATGCTCACCCTCGCTCCTCCATTATGATACAGATATGTCGGGCGCACCGAAACGTGGTCGAGCGAGTACTTCTCGCCAACGGGCACCTTCCCCGGATTCGGACTCCGGTAACGAGGATCTTCAAGTGCGGATGATTTATAACCCCAATCATCCGTATTTGACTTTTTCCGGAGTCCCGAATGCACAACGGCGGGAATACCGGAAGTTGCTGCTTAGCCTGGCGAGTCGAGAACTCGACTCAGGGAGGTACCTGAATTGGGACTTCCTGGGTCGGGTTCAATGCGATCCGCCCCGTCCGAACCTCCCGGAGCGATTGGAGGCCACGTTTTCCGTTGTGCATGGAGCATTCACGTCCCGGGCTTGGTTTAATCTTGTCAAAATAAGAGAGCCCGTGTATGCCGAGTTATGCTTAGAGTTTTTCTCGACATACTCTTTTAACGAGGCCATCACCAATATGAAGGCCCGGGACACCGTCCATTTCAGGCTCGGGGGAGCGAGCCGAGCTATGTCTGTGCTAGAGCTGTGTCGGCGTTTGGATCTTTACTCGGATTCAGATGTCCGAAATCCGGATTTTGATGACTACCTGTCTGTGGGGATTCGGAAGGCACCGGCGACTTTTGATTATGCCGGTTTCTGGGGCGATATCGCCTTGGGTAACTATAATGTATCACGGGCCTACGAGTCCAAGCTTCGCGATCCCTTCCATCGGCTTCTTCATCGATTCATCACTGTTGACGGCTTCATTAGGAAGGAGGGTCAGGAAAAAAATTACAAAGCCTGACCTTTGGTTACTTTACTCCCTTCTTCATCCGGAAGAATTCATGTCCCTCCCTTACCAGTTGGCGGTGTACTTTTTGCACGTCGCCACGGGTCGCACTGGAGCCAGCGCCGTATGCGGCGGGCGGTTTATTACCCGCCTGGCTCAATCGTTTAATTTGCTAACCCCCTCGGTGCTCCGAGGGCTCAGAGAGAGCGATCCGGCGGGAGACACGGATGAATTATACTTCCGGCGAGCCAAGGTCTCGCAGATGCCTATGGGACGCGAAGAGCTGATACTGATGTGCCCGGTCCTTCCCCCGAACTATGTTCCTCCCCAGCGACAGCAACAGCAGCAGCAGCAGCAAGAGCCACAACAGCAGCCGGAATCATCCCAACCATCTTACTTCAATTTCGGCCCGGGCCCTTATCCTTGGGATGCCAGGTTTGATCGCCTGGATGACTGCTTTGCTCATATGACTTTAGACCGGGATAGGCTTGAGGAAAATTACGGCCTGCTGCAGGAGCAGAATCATCTGCTCCGGCAAAACCTCAGCAACACCGACCACTTCGGGTCGGTGTATAATCAGCAGGTCCAAGAGACAGGACGTTACCTGCAACATATCCAAACGTCCGTAGACAGTCTCTTTAGTGTCCAGCCTCCCGAGTTCCAGCTTCAGCAGCCTCCGGCCCCGTCCCCATATCAGTACTTTCCTTACATGCCATGGGACGCACGCCAGTATCCCCCGCCGCCGCCCGAAGATGATTGACTCCCAGTTTTGTTGCCTTTTTATTGACGGACTTGTATTTGATTCCCCATTTATTTATTTGATTGTCTGTACTGTACGGGCGTGATGCCCTTGAACAATTTTTATTTTTCTGTGCTTTGTTTTTTTAATTTACTTGCCAGTACTGTTATTTAGTCTTTTGTTGCTAATGCTTAGGTTTGTAATTTATTCTCTTATGCCTGTTTTATATTTTTGTTTATGCTTGTCGTGCATTCTATTTCTTTCTTGCACAGATTTTGTCCAAGATGGTGCGCCGTCCGGTTCATCACTTCTTGAGTTCTCCCTTCTTTCCATTCAGGGAGATTTCTCGACCCACTTGTTTTTATCATTGCTTTACTTGCTCTTTTACTTGTTTATTACATTGAGGGCAATGTATTTCTGTCAAGTGTGGGAATAATCGAACCATTGATGGTTCTCGAGTGATTCGTATATCAAGCATATTTATAGTTTACCACACATCGCTTCTTTTGTTAGAATTTAAATCTTGTGGCATTTCTTACTTATTTGTTCATATTTTTAGGCAAAAAAAAAAAAATTTTTTTTTGAGTTCCTTTTAAGCATGTTTAGGGATAAAAGAAACTCATTGATGAAAGGTTTGTTTTCAAAATTAGCATGGCTTGCACATTTTAACCCAACCAAGAACTTTCATTCGTGAGCGTTTGAGCCTTATTGAGCTTTAAGTATATATGATCTAGGTGCTCACAATTCGTTTAGTTTTATGTGTGATATTGTCGGTTGTTGTATGCATGTTAGAACTTGCTTTTGCGATACATCTCGGAAACACAATGATCAAGTTTTAGGCGGTTGTTTGATAGAGGCATTTAGGAAGCCTTTCTTTTGGATTCCATTTCCCTTTCCAATTTTCCCGTTTTTTCTTTCCTAGCCCAATTGCCGTTAAATCAAGAAAAGAGCGTATGCCTTTATTGTTGAGGTGGCCATTGTTAGGTTATTGTGGGCAAAGTCCACGTCAAAAAAAAAAAAAAATCTAAAGAAAGTGTAGCAAATAAGAAAGTCTCATAGAGACATTTGCTAAATTATTGTCAAGATAAAAGTATCTAATGTTTTGTTCGACTTTCGTTGGAAAAGAAAAGTTTTCCAGTCGAGCCGGTTATCGTGTTTCTAGCCGCTCTCTTTCTTTTCTTTCAGTCTTTTTCCCTCTTTTCCTTACCCCCTTTTCAAGCCCTCTTGATTTTTCGCCTAGTTCTTGATCGAGTGTTGTAGATTTGAGGTTCTAGCAAGCTTATGTTCATGCATATTTCAATGTGTTACAATTGAGAGACTTTGTCAACCTAAACACGAGGGTTGAGTGTTCATTTAGTGAGTTTCTGCCATGTTTATTTTGTTCTCAAAAAGTTTAGCATGTTTAGCTTCTATCCCTACTCCATGTTTTAATTGGCTCTTGAAGTTATTTTTGTTTTCCTAGCTATGTGTTCGGTTAAGTCGGAAATGCCTTAGGATTTTCTTTCTTTGTCAAAAGTTGTCGAGTATTATGCGTTTTCAATTTCAAGTCTATATATATGCTTGTGTAAGAGTTGCTTGAGGACAAGCAAGGGTTAAGTGTGGGAATGTTTGATATCGTCCAATTTGTACATGTTTTATCGGACGATATCTCGTGTTTTGCATAGCTTTTTGGTTGATTTTCGTCCCAAACTCGATCTTATAGGTGTATGTTGTTATTTCAGGTGTTGGTCGAATAAATTGAAGTGAAAGGAGCTGAAACAGAGACAACTCGGCGAGTTCCAGCACAAACTTGGCGAGTTCACAAAAGAACAGAAAGTCCAACCTGCTCGGAACTCGGCGAGTTCCTGTCCATACTCGGCGAGTTCGCCCACTTCCAGAACCAAACTCATAAGAAGAACTCGGCGAGTTCATCTCATTCTCGGCGAGTTCACCTGAAATCTGATTAATTCTGAATATTCCTGATAATTGCCAGATCAAATAGGGTGTCGACAACACATGAACTCGGCGAGTTCATGTACACTACTCAGCGAGTTCACCCAGTTTGAGATCGAATCAGGAGCTGACAACACATGTACTCGGCGAGTTCGTCTCCTGTACTCGGCGAGTTCTCTCCAGCCTATAAAAGGAAGATTCTGCTTATTTATGAGGGGGACGAACTTTTACCAATTTTTACACACACTTATTTCCTGATTTCTTGAGCAAGAAGGAAGGCAAAGGAAGGCATTTACTTGGAGTTTTGTTTCTAAGGATTGCATCTTCATTATCATAAGTCATTAGGGGAGTTTTTCTTGTATTTAAGTTCATCTTAATATTTGAAAATGCTTGCTTATTGTATGATGGTGTTTTACTTCATTAACATGGAGTAGTTTTGCTATGTAATCATTTGGGTAGCAAACCCTAGACATTGGATGATTTATATTTGTATGTAATCGGATTATATATCGAAGTTTGCGTATTTTGAATGAAAATTTTGTTATTATGTTTAGACTTGTTAAACTTGCTATGAATGCTTTATTATTTCCATAACGAGAGTTCGAAATAGTTGGTATTCGTTTTTGATAAACCAAACATTTTGGTGAGGTTGAATCTTTCTACTAGAGATGGTGAAAGAGTAGGCTTAATCCGTGTTTTCATAATAATGAGAGGGGATTTATGTGTTTATGAGAATATAGCATGAATTTTATGTATTTGGCTTTTAACCAAATAATCTTTCAAAAGACGTAAACTTGTTGTGAACATTCAGATTTGCATAACTCAAGTTTTGAACATTTAAAAGAGGTTTTCGTGTTCACCTCGTGAGTTATGGGATTATTATGCTATAGTGAGAGATCTATATAGCTAGATGATCATTGTTCATACGTTAAATAATCGATATTGTATTCATGTATAAGAGGTTTGAGTGGATATGATATTGGTTGTTATGATAAATTAGTATCAAACATAACTTAGAGATTTGTGTGTTTGTTGCTTTGTAATCATAACTATTATATTATCCGATTTGCGCGTTAAATTGTTTATCCGATGTCTAGGGGGAGTGATCCCATTTGATTACATGTTTTCTTTTATCAAGAATCTTAGTAAACAATTCTTTAGGATTGTGTGTGTAGTTTTGGTAAATCTTTAGTAATTAATTTAGATTTTTCATAGTTAAACCAATTTAAAATATATAGCTAATTATTAACCGACGACTTATTATCATCATTCCATCAGATTGTCCCTGAGTTCGATATCCGGACTTACGTAAGCTATACTAGTATACGATAGGTAATACTTGCCTATTTGTCCGCTAGTTCTAGTTTATTTATTTCCATTTCTAAATTAAAATTAAGGTGTGCTAGCGGTACATCAGTAGTTCATCTTCCTTAGGTGCAAGTGAGCCATGCGTCTGTGCCACAATACCGATTCCGTCTCCGAAGCTTTTGATAGTAAGCAGATCGGACCCATCGAAGTATCCGGCTTGTTCATATCCAGTATGTACAAGTCGATCTTCCTTGGAGCCCGCATCAATATCCAATCTTCAGGTATCTTGAATCCTGGTTTTAGCACTAACGCCTCGGTATCAGTGAATAGCACTGAATTCTTTTTATCACAGATTTGAGATACACTAATGAGATTATGAACCAGTTTATAAACGTGATAAACTTGATCCAATGTAATCGTCCCATTAGTGACTTCTCCAGTTCTAGTGATAGTTCCTCCTTTGTTACCGGCGAATGATACAAACCCCCGATTCCCACCCTTGAAGTCTGTAAGCAGACCTCTTTCCCCCGTCATGTGCCTGGAGCATCCACTGTGGACGAACCATTTGTTGTTTGGACCTGTGGTAATCTCCTGCACATGAAAGAAAATAGGTTAGTTATCACGGGGAACCCAAGCCATAACTGACTTGGTTATACCATTCTCGTCCACATATTTAAACTCTTTCAAATACCCATCTCGCCTTTCAGGTGACTTGGATCGTTGAACAGGAGTTTGTTGTGGTGCCGAGTGATTTAAATTCACTCTCTGCCTTTGAGTCAGCATTTGTTGTGGAGCTCTAGAATAATTCCTATTATATTGCATTTCGGACTGTGATCCCTGAGCTCTTACCGGTGCGTACTGTCTAACAGGAGTATGTGACCTAACTGGAGTGTATGCCCTGCTAGGTGTTGTGCTCCTATAGACTTGTTGAGGTCCTGACCTAGATTGATTAATGACACGATTCGGTGAATTTGTCCTAACCACTTCTTTTGGTCCAACCTTAACCGGTGTTTGTTTCACAACTTGTTTTGGTGCAGCCTGCACAGTTTTCTCGGTACTCTGAGAACCACTCGTGCTCGCCACACTTGTTGAGGGTTTAGGCTGTTCTGGCTTCACTGTCGTAGGTGTCATATCAACTTTCCTATATGGACAAGTAGAAGCCACATGCCCCCTCTCGTGACATCTAAAGCATGACATTTTGTCTATTGGCTTCTTTTGTGAGCCCTTAGACTTAGGTGTCTCACTAGTGTCTTGGTCCTTATGTACATCTATGGCGACTGGCTCATCGTCCTGATCAGCCCAATCAATTTTATGTTTTCCTGCAGGTGTTTCACTGGAGGAAGTCACAAATTTGACTTTCTTAATCTTGACGGTTGTGTCAGCCACCTTAGGTGTATTTTCTACTATAGGCTCAGATTTAGGTTCAGGTGTGTCCTCTAAGTCTACTGATTTGTCAGTTTTCTCCTGAGGCTGAGGCACATAGTTTGCATTGAAAGGTGGAGGAATTTTATGAAATCCTAGACCTACGGGCTTTTTAGATTGTCTTTGGGCATCTAAAACTTTCCCTAGGTTTAGCCTTGAATTCCTAAACTTCTCTAGCTTACTGTTTGCCTCTGCTACCTTAACCTTTGTTTCAGCTAGCTCTATGTCTTTGTCTTTAAGGTTTTTGGTCAAGGCCTCTACATGCTCATACATAAGCTCTATCCTAACACACTGCTCACTCAGTTTGTCTTTTAGAACTATTACGTCTTGAGCATCAGCCTTAAGCTTTTCTTTAAGATCTTGCTTAATATCGTTTAGGCTAGCATTTTCAATCTTTAAATTCTCATTTTGAGCAGTTATGGTTTTATGTGATTCTAAGACTAGATTTAACCTATCATTAGAAGTAACACACAATACACATAATTCATGAAAAAGAGAGTAAGTCAGACTAACCTTAGAGTTATCAGATTCCACGTTGGCCATCTGAGCAGCAAACTCCAGAACTGTCTGATCATTCGTCTTTTCCACCCACATCGGACTGTTTTCCCTTGTGGTCTGCTCTTCTCCTTCACACCCCGTCACCGTGACTTCAGCCATAAAAGCCCGAGCATTTGATTCTGGATGTGAGCTCCAGTCGTAAGTACCATCTAGCTGTCTGTCTGAAGTGACATTGGATAGTAGACCAGCTAGGTTGGCTTGACCGGCAGATGAACTCGGAAGGTATCGTTGTTGAGACTGATTCTGATACTGTCCCTGATGCTGATTCTGCCCTTGATACGTTTCTACCTTCGGCCTCTGACATTCTCTTGCGAAGTGTCCCAGACCTTGACAGTTATAGCACTTTACTTTGGACTTATCAAATCCAATCCCCTTGTTGTTCATCGTCAAATTCCTCCCAGTTCTCTTGATGAATCTCTTAACCCGTTGGGTTACCATGGCCAGTTGCCATTTGAGGTCCATCTCCTCAAGATCATCAAGGTCGACCTGATCATAATCCTCATCCCAGAGAGCAGGATCGTTAATCTTCCCCTGAACACAATTCTCGTACGCGGCCACAAAAGAAGCAAGCAGATTCAAATGTTCTTCTGCTGATTTTGCGCTCATGGGCATCTTCAAAAAGCTCTGAGATGTCGATGCCTGTTGTACTTGAGGCTGCGGTTCTTCCGATCTTTCTAATCCTAAGAACGCGCGATTCAAAGTGTCATCAGTCTCTGCTGGTGACGACGTTTCTCCGGTGAAAAACGCTGTAGCAGTCTTCAGATCGGCGGTCGCTGAAGGTTTAGTTAACTTTACAAAATACATTGCTGGATTCTGGACTTGTTCGTAATCAGTTTCGGCCTTCAGTAGCTCGAAGTGATATGCCCGCAACGTTCCCACAATATCATCCAGAGATTGAGTATAATACTTGTCTTCATTCAGCTTGATCATTGCCACATACATAGCCCATTTGGCTGGTAAGGCATCAAGAAGCTTGTTGTTCTTGTCAGTGTCAGTATACTCAATCCCGTGACTTTCAAGTTCCGTCAACAGATGATAGAACCGGGTGATTATATCATCTAGTTGTTCATCCTCTAACGCCTTGAAAATCACAAACTGTTGTTTCAACAGCTCTGTACGCTTTCTACGAACCGTAGGATTACCCTCACACCTCTTCTCTAGAGACTCCCAAAGTTCCTTCGAAGTCCGTTGAGTCCTAAATGTGTGCAGTATATCCTGAGGCAAAGCCATTCGGATTATCGAGAAAGCTTTGTTTTCGGCTTCAAACAATTTCTTATCATCCTCCTTCATCATTTGGTATGATAAGACTTTCTGACGGCCTTCAACTTCAGAAACTGGTGGAATATATCCTTCGTCGATACACACCCACATGCGCATGTCATTAAAACGCACGAAATCGGTAAACCGATCTTTCCACCAGTAATAATCCTCGATTTTCATCAGCTTAGGCGGAGCGTTTGCATTCCCGACCTCGTGGTCCATTTCAAGGAATTTTTGGAGATTTGACATCTTTTCAAAAGTAGCTGAATTGAACTTAATTAATTTAATTCGAAACTAATTTGAATTAACTCGTTCGAATCTAGATAGATTCGAATATAATTAGATTCCATTTGATTTGGGATTAAATTCGATTAAGGATTATAATTCAATTAAACTCGAAATTATGTCAGATTCGAAAAGTCCTTAGATTCGAAGGTCAGACAAACTCGAAGTCACAGCAGATTCGAACCCTATTCGATACTAGACCAAACTCAAAGTAAAGTCGAAAGAAAGTAGACTCGAGACCCTATTCGAATGTAGCACAAAGTCGAAGAGATTCGAAACCCTCTGTATCAGACTCGAAAGGAGCGTATTTGGTTAGACTCGAAACTAAGTGTAACCCTAATTACCCCTTCTAGATTCGAGCGCCGCAAACTCGAAAAACGGCTAACACTTTGATTTTTTGACGTTTTGCAGATTAAATCAATATTTTTGCAATGAAAAATATTGATTTCGATCAAAAACGTGAAAAACTACAAAGTATTTCCCGGTTAAGTATTTGCTAAGCTTGACGAATACGAAAAAAACACGATTTTGAGAGTAAAACCGTCCAAAAGCGTCAAGAAACCTAGAATGTATCTAGATGAACACGAAGAACACCAAGAACACTCCGTAGGCTCTGATACCACTTGTAAGGTCTACACACTACAGATCTATCTAGACGCGGAACCGTCAACGAGTACGGAATCCTCGTTAATGGGTAGACAGAAACAACTCTCAAACAGAAACACAGAGACTATCAGAAGCTGAACGAACGACACACAAACGATCCTACAAACTGATTCTCTCCGAAACGGCACTAACACTGATGATAAACTCGAGATCGCTTAATGCTTAATCCCTGACGAATTCTGCAAAAAGTCTGATAATATTTCGAGTCTATCCCTAATTATAGAGGCTAATTCGAGTCTGTTATGGGCTAAACTCGAATCTGGCCCGAGGCCCATTCGAGTTTACCCTCATAGACACTCTCGAATCTGCCTAGCTTCGAATCTAGGTCTACATTCGAATCTATCTCAGATTCGAATGTACAACCTTATGGAATTCGAATCTAACTATTTCACATACTCAACTTAGTATTGAAACTTATGTTTTTACCTTATGATTGAATTTATCTTTGACCTTTATGTTTGAACTTCTTGTAATACGTTACCTAAAGTTCACACACACAAACAATAATAAATATCAACCATATATAAACATATATATCAAACACTTGCTAAAACCACAATGTAGGATCACTTAGACTGCTATCGTCACACAGGGTGTACCAACACTTTCTTGTCCTCCTGGCCTTTATTTTGGGGTATGTCACAGAGACACCCTCACTAACTTCTTTTGAGATCAGGCCAAGATCCTTCACTCTCTCCATCAGATTCTTAACATATGCCCTGATAGTCTTAGTCGTTTCTGACTTAGACTGGCTCAGGGCAACTGCCAGCTCAACTCATTCCCTGTACCCCATCTGTGCAACATCAGTGTAGTCATAAGTTTCCAGTTCTGGGCCTGTTGCACCCATTCTGGTTATTTGCAATTTCCACTGTTTGCCTTTTCTTGATGTGGGGACAGCTTTGCCAATTGCTTCCTTGGCAAGCCTTCTATCAGCAACATCCTGAAACTTCTTCTTTTCCAGGTTGTCAAAATGGAACTGGGCCCTTGCAGAGGATGCTTGCTTTGGTTTGGTCACAGAGACTTGAGCGCCCACTTCCTTTTCAACTTCCTTCTCACCAGCTGATCCCTTAGCAGCTTCCATCAGTTTCTTTTGCACATCCAGATAGGGCATTTTGATTTTGCCTGCCTCTTAAAGTGCAAAAGTTCTGGCAGCTTTGGCAGAGGCTTCTTCTTTTCTTAGTGCTTCCAGGGCTTGAAGCTGTTCATCTCTGAACTCAAAGTATTTATCCATGGGAAGACCCATTTCCTTTGCCCTGGCTTTGTGAAACTTTAACTCTGCTGCTTTATGCTGTTCAGGATCAAATGCTGCTTTTTCTTTTCCTTCAGCTGTTGTAGTGATAACAGCCTCAGGAGTATCTTCCTCTTCTTCTTCTAGAATAAGATGTCTTCTTCTGCTGCTTGGCCTGTCCTCAGGAATGAATTCCTCCCCCTTAGACATAGCAGGGTTTGGAGATTCAGCCTGAGTAGGCTGAGCAGCTTGAGATGCACCTTCCATTGTACCTGTTGCAGATGCTCCTGCTGGTTGACCAGTAGGTACTGATTTCTCCCTAGGAGAAGAAGTTTTCTCCCCCTTAGACTTAGTATTCAAGGCAGATGACTTCTCCCCCTTTGAAGGAGATGGACCAGCACCTTCAACACCTGGTTTGCCTGAAGACACGAAGTCAGCAGGCTTGCCAGTAGTTTTGGCAGTAGGCTTGGGACCAACCAGGCTATGCACTAAGAAAGCCAGGTTGTCCTTTACGTCTGTAAGATGGGAAAGACAGGTTTGAAGAGATGAGGATTGGAAATCAGCAATGGTGGTCAGCTTAAGAATATTTTCCCTATCAGAAGCTGTGAATAGCAAACTTTGAAGCTGTGCAAGATGTAGTTCAAGAGAATCTTGCACATCAGCAAGGTTTGATGACACAGAATTTGATAGAGAGCCAATTAATGTGTTTAAGCTGGCCAGAGTGGCAAGAAGTGTAGAATTGCAAGATGTGAGGAGAGATGACAGCTGTTGAGATATGGCTGTCATTGAGGACACAGAGTCCTGTTGAAGTGAAAGAATGGAGGAAAGGGAAGTGGAGACATTTTGCAGCTGTGCAGTGAGTGCAAGCAGCTGTGAGGAGTTGTCAGTTTGTGGAGTGGCTGGGAAGGAATCCTTGAACATATAAAAGAATCCCCTAAGTTGTTCAAACACAGAGTCTGAAATAAGAGAGGGTAGAGAAGACATGGAGGTTTCTAAAGAACCAACTTTGTTGGTCAGCAAGGAAAGCTGATCCTTCAAAGGCAGGTCTTTAGGGGATGGAGGTGTATGAGTGGATTGTTTGGAGTGAGTAGAGGGTGATGAAGAAGATGAGGCTGGTGTATGGGGATGTGATGTAGGAGGAGGGGGTATGTTGGAAAGAAGCTCCATAGCCTGGGCAAAAGTAATGTTGCCCAGTTTGGAGAGATCAATGGGTCCTTCAGCAGTGGCTGTAGCTGCATCATCAGGAGAGTGGATTGAGGATGGTAGCCTTTCAGACACTGCTTGTTTTGCAGCACCTTCATTAAGGCCAGTGGTGGTTCCCTCTGCAGTTCCTTAGTTTAAAGGTACCTCATCATGGGGAGATGGGATTTGCATTTCAACATCAGCAGTGGTGAAACCTGCTGATGGAGTTTGCAGTATGGGAGTAGCCTCACCAAAGGGATGTTCTGTTCCCTGAGGTTCATCAGCTTGAGTTGTGGGTCCTTCAGCAGCTGTTTGGTGCAGAACAACTGCATCATGAGGAGCAGAAGTTTGAGGTTGAGCTGCTGGTTGGTCTAAGCCAGCAGTGTGGACACCTCGTGCAGACTCAGGGTGTAAAGAAGTATGAGGTGGGGACAGGGTGGACTCAGTATGGAGTGGAGAGAACTCCTGTCTTTCAATATTCTTAGCCTGTTGGGAGGCTGGAATAGTTGATGTGGCTGTCTCCATTTGTACAACTGGCTCCTGTTGGGAGGAACTAGAGGGTCTAGGCTGACTAGGGGTAGACACAGGTTGGAGTGAAGCAGGCTCTAATTGTGCTGAATGTCACATCCTTGCTTTAAAACACGCTTGCTTATCCCAGGAATAATAATAAATGCATAAAGCTAAATAAAATATTACAATAAGTCATGCACTACACGTGCTTCAAGGTTACAGTACTAAGTTGCTAAAAACATCATAACATAAATAAAAGCAGCTACCCAAAACCCAAGGCATCATAAAGCTATACCACAAGCTGAAAATGAGCTAAGTCCTCTGGGTTGATCAGATAATAGACCTAAGCAGAAGGTCCAGCTTGTTCTTTACCTTTTCCTGTAATTTTTGTAAGTTGCAACTGTAAGCTAATGCTTAGTGAGTAAACAGATATTCATGAATGCATGTAAAATATGAGGCGAAAGTGCCTATAAAGGCTGTTATGCTTGCTTGCTTGCTTGTTTGCTTAATACCCAGAAAGAATGCTGCACAATTGAGACATTTCACGCAAAACGGAGATGCCACCACTAGGGGTTTACCGCTGACAGATGATCAATCTGTGATGCGGGGCTAGCTACCCGCATAATGCTCAAGGGATAGTGGTGAACATCAGAATTGCTTGCTCACTAAATATAATGCTTATGAGATGCACAAAGAAACGCTAACACAAAGTTTGTTGTATAGTATGCAGAACAATAAACAGATAGCAGATAAATATGCATATTAATAGATCAAATGTAAAATCCGGCTAAGCTGGGCATCACCTGTACCACAGTGTTCGCCTTCACTCACAAAAGTCTATTGAATTCCAAATAAATCATATAGAAACAATTTATGTCTCAATTTCATATAAAACATGTAAACAAGAATAACTGTTACTCACTGTACTGAAAATGTTTTGAAATGCTCTGAATACTTGCTCGGGCTTATTTACGCTTTAAATTGCTTTATAACGCTTGCACTTGCTTATCTAGGCTTTAATATATTCTGGCACTGGCTTTGACTCGCAACTGGGCTAAACGGCTTATGTAGAATATCTGAAGTTTAATATTACAGAACATGTGCTAAATTAATAATGCTAGCTCAATATTCCAACATCTATAAGCCATAACTTCTAGCTAAATATTTTGCTATTTATTTTGCTAATTTATGCGTTGTTCGTAAACTTTATCAATTAGATTCAAAATTTAGGGGTTAGATTCGAATCTGAGCATCAGACTCGAAGTCAGATTCGAATCTGAGCATCAGATTCGAAGACAGATTCGAACCAGGGGGTTAGATTCGAACCTCATTCTCGAATCTAGCTCTATTCGAGTCTGTTCTTGGCATTTCGAGTCTGTTCTATGCGTACTCGAGTTTGTTCATAAACTACAGCTTTAAACATGCATTTTCAAGCCTCAAATCCACAAATAAGCTAAGTAATAAGCCTTGGTTTAGTTATATTATACATAATCTACCATAATCAGGCTAAAACTCAAGCTAAATGGCTAAAAATCGAATCAAAAATGAAATATGAAGCTTCCTTCAAAAACCCAAATAATGCAGAATACGAAAATGGCAATTCTTACCTCGAATTCGTATCAAATCTCACATGCAATGGTAGATCCGCGTAGTACACTTCGAGACCTTTCCGATGACGTATAGAACTCGAGATTTGGCCGGTCGGTTTGAGAGAAAAGTTAGAGAGAAGTTCGGGTTCTAGAGAGAGGAACTCTGAAAATGCTAGACGGGTTTTGCAAAAGTGTGAAAATTGAGCACTCAACTCCTATTTATACTAAATCTCGAAATTACATCTTTTTACGCAAATTGCTCAAAATTACTTAAAATAAAAATGCAAATAAAAGGCAAGGTGTTATAGTATGAGCCCATCACGCTTGCACTTCGTCCTCGAAGTACCTAAGGCTCAAACAGATGCGGATATCGAACTCTCATGTCTTCCTCAGATTCCCAGGTCTGAGAAATTCCGTGAGAAGTCCTCCACTGCACCAACACCATTGCTACTTCTCTATTTCTCAGCTTCTTCATCTTTGTTTCTAGAATAACTTCAGGCTCGTCACATTGCAGTTTCTCGTTAATCTTGTAAGTTAGATGATCGGCCCACTTTTCTCTGTCATCTTCTTTGCACTTCCTAAGCTGCGAAACGTGAAACACGGGGTGTATGTTGGACAGTTCGCTTGGCAAGTCCAGCAGATAAGATTGAGTTCCAACACGCTCGGTGATCTTGAAAGGACCAACGAATCGTGGTGCTAACTTGCCACGCTTGCCGAATCTGAACACACCTTTCATCGGCGAGACTTTTAATACAACATAGTCGTCCTTCTGGAATTCTAAAGGTTTATGGCGTCGGTCGTGATACGATTTCTGTCGAGATTGAGCAGTTTCCAATCGTTGACGTATGATTCGGATCTTTTCATTTGTCTGCTGAAGTAACTCGGGACCGGCGATTGGTGCTTCACCGGCTTCATGCCAACACGTAGGAGTTCGGCACTTGCGTCCGTATAAGGCTTCGAAAGGTGTGGCTTTGATGGATGAGTGGTAACTATTGTTATAAGAAAACTCTGCTAACGGCAAGTGGTCGTCCCAATTACCGCTAAACTCGAGAACACATGCCCGCAACATGTCTTCGAGTGTAAGAATTGTGCGCTCGCTTTGGCCATCAGGCTGTGGATGATACGCCGTACTCATTCTGATCTTGGAGCCTAAACCATCTTGCAGTGCACTGCAGAACCTTGAAGTGAACCGGCTGTCGCGGTCGGAAACAATTGACAGAGGCACACCATGTCGAGTAACAATCTCGTCTATATAAATCTTAGCCAGCTTCTCTAGTGAGTAATTCTCGCGAATCGGAATGAAGTGCGCAACTTTGGTTAAACGATCCACGATCACCCATATTGCGTCGTGCTGTCTTCGCGTAGTCGAAAGCTTCGTCACAAAGTCCATCGTTATGTGATCGAACTTCCACTCGGGAATTGGTAGGGGTTGTAGACTGCCATAAGGCTGCTGATGCTCCGCTTTGACCAATCGGCAAGTAACACAATTATCGACATATTGGCCTACGTCTCTTTTCATACCGGGCCACCAATACTCGGCTTTTAGATCGTTGTACATCTTGGTGCTGCCAGGATGTACCGAGAAGTTAGAACAGTGGGCTTCCGAAAGAATTTTCTGTCGAACATCACCAAATTTGGGAACCCAGACACGATTTTTGAAAAGCTTTAAGCCACGAGGGCTATCGGTTAAGAACTGAAGTTGCCCTTTCATGTTCTCAGAGTTGAGGTTTTCCCCTTTAAGGCTTCGGCTTGAGCAACGAGAATTTCATCGATCAAAGTTGATGAAAACGAAGTATGAGTCAAGGTATAGAGACATTTAGCAGAGTAGGATTTACGACTCAATGCGTCCGCCACCACATTCGCATTGCCAGGGTGATAAAAAATATCACAGTCATAGTCTTTGATGAGTTCCATGGAGCGTCGCTGGCGCATGTTGAGCTCCTTCTGGCTGAATATATACATAAGGCTCTTGTGATCCGTATACAGCTGACATTTGGTGCCGTAGATATAATGCCGCCATGTTTTCAACGCAAAAGTCACAGCAGCAAGTTCAAGGTCATGAGTCGGATGACTCTTTTCATGATCCTTAAGCTGGCGAGAAGCATATGCTATGACTCTGCCTCTTTGCATCAAAACACACCCAAGCCCTTGATATGAAGCATCGCTGAAGACTACAAAGTCTTCATTACCTTCAGGTAAGGCCAGAATAGGCGCTTCGGTGAGTTTCTGTTTTAAAGTTCGGAATGCATTCTCTTGAGCTTCTTCCCAAATAAAGGGAACATTCTTTCGAGTAAGAGATGTAAGAGGCATGGCTAGTTTTGAGAAGTCCTTAATGAATCGACGGTAGTAACCCGCCAATCCCAAGAAACTTCGGATCTCAGTAGCTGATTTGGGAGCTTCCCAATTTTGAATGGCTTCTATCTTAGAAGGATCCACAGAGATTCCTTCACCAGATATCACATGACCAAGGAATTGTATCTGATAAGATAAAGAATTTGCAAATTAACGCTGAACATGAAATTTAAGAATAGTTAAGCTTAAAATGAATAAATCGAGATTGTAAGCACCTGTCGCAGCCAAAATTCACATTTAGAGAACTTGGCGTAAAGTCGCTCTTTGCGCAGCAACTCTAGCAGCTCTCTAAGATGCACAGCATGCTCAACTTCGGTTTTCGAGTAGATGAGAATATCGTCTATAAAGACGATAACAGACTTATCAAGCATTGGTCTACAAACGCGGTTCATCAGATCCATGAACGCCGCAGGAGCGTTTGTAAGACCAAAGGGCATAACAAGAAACTCGTAATGCCCATATCTAGTACGGAAAGCTGTTTTGGGGACATCTTCTTCATGAACTTTGAGCTGATGATACCCAGATCTAAGATCGATCTTCGAGAAGTAACTGGCTCCCTGAAGCTGGTCGAAAAGATCGTCTATTCTGGGCAACGGATATTTATTCTTTATTGTTACCTTGTTCAACTCCCTATAATCAATGCACATCCGGAGAGTCCCATCTTTCTTCTTAACGAAAAGAACAGGAGCTCCCCAGGGAGATGAACTTGGTCGTATGAATCCCTTGTCAAGCAATTCTTGCAATTGCTTCATCATTTCTTGCATCTCAGCAGGTGCAAGTCTATAAGGGGCTCGAGCAATTGGTGTCGCGCCGGGCACTAAATCAATTCTGAACTCCACCTGACGGTCTGGCGGGAGTCCAGAGATGTCCTCGGGAAAGACATCGGGAAACTCGGAGGCTATCGGAACCTCGGCTAATGCTTTCTTTTCGGACTTAGCATCTATCGCATATGCTAAGTATGACATGCAACCCTTAGCTATATGCTTCCTAGCTTTGACTACAGAAATTAAGCATATATCACCTGTCTTTCTGTCACCGTAGATGCAAATATTG